>NNCF01135514.1:95355-152963 GCA_002313205.1 Laupala kohalensis | reverse complement strand
TTAATAGTCAATACTTGAGCAAGGTGATCACTGTATCCGGCGATAAACACTTCAGAGAGATACGAGATTCCATTGTTGACTATAATTTGAACTAGCAATGTTTGAGATGAGCCGGAGAGGCGAGTGGGGTCGTTTATCGTAGTAATAAGGTTGAAGGAATCGATAAGATTCTTGAATCGATTAACTGGCTAATGTGCAGAGTCGGATGTACTCAGGAAATCGATGTTGAAATCGCCACATATAACGATAGATTTAGTAGATTTATGTGTGATATGTTTTAAAACAATTTCGAAGTTCCGAAAAAGTATGTCAAGATCTGATTGAGGAGGTCTATAAATACACAAAACTACAATGCCAGTGTCGGTCAGATTAACTGCAGAAAATTCGAGCACACTATCAACGCAAAAGTTCTCGTAGCCTGTCAGTGGAGAAGATAAAATATCATTACAAACGTAGATACACGTACCTCCGAGGGGATTTTTTTCCTTTAAAATTTTGCCGACAGTAAGAACTTGCTAAAAAATCATTAGAAATAGCAGTATCGTTGATGTTGTCAATTTGACTTCTGGTTCTGAAGTGGAATAAAATATAGGAGATATTAAATTTTGTTGAACCGCACTCTTCATCAAAGCTTTTTTAAATTTATTTATTAGAGTATTTGTAAATAGGAAATGTAGTGTGCTATTGAAGCTTATCTACATGAAGCGATAGGTGGGTGGTAGAGGCTAATGTTAGAAGGTTGGCCGGTTAGCTGGGTTTACCAATACTGTGGCCCAAGTGGAAATGTTAGTAGTAGTAAGAGTTATTGACAGTAGGAGGTGGATGGAAGAAGAGGAAGGGTTCGCTTTTTAGTAGTCACAGCTGTATATGAATTGAGACATAAGTGTGAAAAGCTACAAAAAAAATTTCTTGCCCCGTCGGGTTATTCGGAAACCCTGGTGTGTTACTATTGAGAGGTCTCTAAATGCGTCAACAAAAATACTCATCGTCAAAAAACGAAGAAAAAAATGATACTAGCACTTACAGGATGTGACAGAGTGAGCAGTACAGCTCTCAGAAAGTCACCTATCGTTGCAATTGGATCAGTTCGATGTGGCAAACCATCGGGTTCTGCTTCCTCGTGGCTCGTGGTTGACTTCCAGACTCGTCGGGGATCCCTCTACACATTGCTGCCAATATTCGGGCAATGGTGGTGTCCGCATGACAGGTGTGGCACGCAGTACGCATGGCCGTAGATATATAAGGTTTTGACAACTTTTGAAAAGCGTTTTACCGACAAAGATGAGCATCGATAGGACTAGATTGCAATCACGTGTCTTAGCGTCCATTTTGATGCTACGTCTTATTTCTAACCAAAGTAACTCTACGTTTCGTTCACTCCTTAGGAACGAATCGTTCTTCTTTCATTGTTATCTAACTAAGAGCATCAATATGACCGCCATTGTCAGAACCTTATATATCTATGGCCTTGGCAGTACGCTGTGAATCTACACCCCAGAGTCAGGATGAGGCCCTTCTGGAACATGCTTTTTTTGTGGGGCTTTAGGGTTCGTCAAGGTCATTAGAGCTCTTTGGGACATACTACTCGTATCGCAGTTGTGTGAGATGCTAAATTTTATTTTCACTAAGGGACGCGTTAGAAGGCAGTCAACAAATAAACCAAACTTGGAAATTGCTCGTGAATGCTGACCTGTCTATTTACCGTCAGAAATTGCCAAAGCCATTTGCAATTTATTGCATAATTCGACATTACGTAATTCGCTAGCATTGAAGTGAATCTGGTGTGTGTGTTTACGCATTTTGTCCCTAAGGGACATGAAAATCCTGTAAAGCAACGCGTGAAGTCGGGAAAATTTTGTGACATGTATTAAGTACGCAAAGTCGCTCACTAGTCAAAGTAATGCTCATCGTTTCCTTTTGAGAAACCTGGTACGTACGACGAACTTCCTGGTCCACAATCTGGAACGAGTACGAAAAAATAGTCCGCCAACAGTTTTATTCTCTAGCTGTTACTTTCGGGTAAAATGTATCCGGAGGTAATGTGGAAAGTGTTCTTGAATTTATTGCTGTAAATAACTTCTGGTTCTATTGACCGAAAGACACCCATTCAACCCAAGGTAAAATAAGATAAAGTGTACCATTGCGCATCGAGGTGGAAGGGGCGTTGGCCAATGAAACACAAGACATACTTTGAGATAAAAATTGTACAGATATGTTGTGCAGATTTATGTAACGTGTTGTAGGTGTGAAGCGATATCCGAATTCACCCGCTCCGAAAAATGTCTTGAATATAACTGACGATGTTGGCGAGCCCTAGAGCCCCAATTTAAAAAAAAAATGATTGGCTTGCACTGCGCATGCTCGGGACGGGCACAACTTGTCTTATTCAGCTAGGGCCACACACACGGCAAGCATTGCCAAAGAGTCATCGGCAAATATTTGCTTCAATGATTTGCCTCCCGTTGCCGCAATGAAGCAACAGCGGCAAAGGCTGGCCACACATATACTAAGCCTCGCCGAAGAGTCATCGACAAATATTTGCAGACACCTTTCAAAATATTTCAAACGAAAACTTTAAGTTACTTGTACCGTCTCCGTTAAATTTGTTCATGTTTGGATTCATATTGTTTAAAAAAGGAGAAGCCGTTACTGTTCCCCTTTTGTTTCAATTGTTATTAAATCGAAGTTGGCGGAATTCGTATTTAACGTATTATGCTTGTTCAGCAATACCGGAACAATTTTCGAAGCTTTATTGTAATTAAAGTAGGTATTAATAATATATCGCTATATATTTTATGCCACCTAATGAAACAACACGATTTTATAGCGAAATTAATTGCTTAAACACCCGCGACAAGCTGAGTTAAAAATATTAGATTATAATTGTAATAAAAACTTCAATAAATATAATAATTTATTTTATTTTTTTGAATCCGCCTTTGCCTTAGGGCCCTTGATCGGAATCGATGGAATGGTCCCTTGCTTGCTTCCGGAGAGTAAATTAGTTTATTGTCCTCCACGTGGTCATACGCAGTTTGTACTGTTTTTTGACAATAAATTTATAAATTTATAAAATTTATTATTTGAATCTCATATAACTGTTATAATTGTATAGTTATTGCTCTTATTATATACCCACATATTTGCGTACATACAGACTTGATTGAATTAATTTACGCGCACTATTGGCGTTCTTCGACGAATGTGTAGCCAAGATATGCAAAGGCGGCTCCTTTGTCTTGAATTCGGAGCTGGAAGGTCCTTGTCGTTCGTACCGACCAACCTTCCAATACCTTCCAGCATCGAATATTTGACTATCCTTGCCAATGGGGAAGCGGTCACACCATTCGCCAATGATCAACTTTGGAAGGTACTTGGCAATGATCGCAATGTGTGTGGCCTAGGCTTTCCATTAAGCATTGAACCTAACCACGCACAAAAAAGTGTTCGGTCAAGCACTCATTTGAAATTCGCGCGAATGTCTTGTATTCGATATAGACCCAGCGACATTTGCTTGGAAGATGTAAGGTATCAGTGCGCAACTGTCAACCGTCAGAGAGGGGAATCGAGTTCCCACTCCAAAATTGGTGTGCGACAAAGACAGAAATCCCGAACTTCGTTCTCCCCTTTTATAATCCACTTCGTGAGATCGCTGGGTCTACTATACACGTCTATGGTCTGAATGCTACATCACCGCCTCCAAACGTTCCATTTAGAACTATGAAATATTTTTAGAATATCTTATGATATGGTTCGTATGTATGAATACATTAGCTCGGATATTCAAGTTAAACTAAAATATCTATAGCCATTTCTGGGTCCTTAATACTGAACGACTTTTTAAAGACAGATATCTCTTTTTTTCTCAAAAAAGGATAGCTATGGAAGACTCAATATATTTCTATAATTATTTCAATATGCAAATAAAAATTTCATCATTAATTTATTTATTAGGTAATACGTAAAGTATACAAACATGTTACATCGAGCCATGCCCTGATGATTCAGTACCTGCTCCTAGAATATCTACGGAAGAAAATTTTTCCCGTCAAGCTTTTTAAAGTGAAACCTTTTTTTCGTTTACCATTTGAGGGATACTGATGTAGGAATACAATCAATAATATTAACCTTTAATCTCGAAATGCACCATGTTGCGAATTTTAACCTTCTATCCAAAAGAATTGGAAAAATAATATTCATAATTTTAATAGTTATTTTCACGAAACATGTTTTTATTGACGGATTTTTTTAATCTCCGAGACTGAAAACTGAATAATTACAATTAGAAATTTATTGTTTAGTGAACGAAAACAATTATCTGAAGATCACCCTTTTTCTATTATTTTGGTCTTTGTTAGCTCTAAAATAAAAAAAGGACTGATGCACTGGAATCAAATGAAGATGCTCATGTACGTAGAAAAGAAAATTATGCAACGGTAGTATAAAAAGCACTCTTAGCTATTCAAAAGTGTAACATTTTGTCATTGACATTCATCTATATGTATTTATAAATATTAAATTTAGGAAACGACTTCTTATTGAAACACTATCTTCATCAGAGAGATGGTCACGTGCCATTATCGTTTTGTAGTACCGTTTTTTCAAAAAATACTACCATTATAAATAAAAATTCCCTGTAATATACTTGTACTCAGTTGAGTAATATTTTAGGTGTTGCTAATATTATCGTGTGAGAAAGTAAACTTTATTTTGGAACACTTTTTCTTATATCGTGATTGAATCCAATTAAACATATTGATGTGTAATGTGTTAGTATTCAACTTCACGAATGTCGCGCTTAAGTTGGCAGGATCGAAGCGCGTGCGCGTTGAGGAAGTTTCGTGTCCACTGTGCTGCACTGTATGCAAGTGTATGAATCACTGATCTGCTGTTCTCTAACACAGTGGAATAACTACAGCAGCCACAGCTGACCCGTCAGTCAGCATCATGGGTGACGGCGAAAGGGAACCTTTGTTGCAAAAAGATTCTAATGAAACTTATGCAAATATTGTTACAGGTGAATCAACGTCTGGTTAGTATTATTCTCGAATGGAGATAAGTGAAACTAATGTATTTACGTTTGTACATACGCTACCTTTAAACTGGTTTCGGAAGTTGATTCTCGTTGCGTCGGTAACATAGTAATCACGTGATGGTCAAATGTGGCTTAGATTTTGCTATTGTATGATTATATTTTGTGTTTAACAGGCGAACAAGCAACTGTATCCCCAATCGGCCCAGATGAACTTCCTCCACCGTATAGATATTCGGGCGATTGTGTGCCTATGGTCACTTGCAGAGTTTGTCAGTCTTTGATTGATGTCTCTGGCAAACGTAATCAGCATGTTGTGAAATGTCTACAGTGTAATGAAGCAACTGTAAGCTACAAACTTACACCTATAAAATATTATTTACACCCATTATCTGTAGAACCTTGTTTTTAAGGAGAATTTTTGTTCTGAATTTGATATTTGTTTACTTTTCTATGCATATGTGATTTGTTTATTATTTTGGTGCATCAGTATACTTTAATGAGTTAGTGATATCATGATAATATTTTATGTTCTTTCAGCCTATCCGAAATGCTCCTCCGGGGAAGAAGTATGTTCGTTGTCCTTGCCATTGTTTGCTGGTGTGTAAAAGTTCATCCCAAAGAATTGCTTGTCCACGACCCAATTGTAAAAGGATTATTAATCTTGCTCCCAGTCCTGTGACTCCTCCTATTGCAACAATGCCTGGAATGTGCCGTGCTACATGTGCGCATTGTCATGACACATTTTTGGTTAGTTATATACTTAAAGCATTATAGAATTACATGTATTATAAACACAGTAACATATCTGTATAGTTATATGAATTATACATTTATACTAGTATATATACTAAACTAGTATAGTATAACTGGTAACTTGTTTTTTTCATTGCAGTTCAATACTTTTGTGAATGCCCTTGCTAGATGTCCGCATTGTCGAAAAGTGTAAGTTGGTAATTTATGATTATTTATTATTAATTTAATGGGTAAATCTATACTCATTATATAAACAGTTTCATAATTTATTTGTTGATTCAAGATGTAGTTTTGAATTTACTTCCAAGGTTTTTTGTGTACATTACAATTGATGCATCTTATTGATGCTTGGTTATGTTTACATATTTTGTATACAAACTTGTTTTCCTGTTGATTAAGAATATGTCTGTTTTTGAGTTTTTGGAATGTATATTAGTTTTTATTTATATAACCTTTAACTATCAAATATGTTGGTTTGGGAATATTTTTCTTAAATCAAGTCTTTAATTTAACATGTTTGTTTATTATTTTTTCTTCTTATTCCTTGGTGTAACTAAAAAACTGTAAAAAAAAAAGGATTAAAAATTGAAAATTAGGAATCCTAGTCGAGTTCTTAATTGTACATGGTATTTCTTCTATATTAGTAATTGTTAAATATTTAAGTTGCGGTTTCAGGGGAGATATTGTGTCCATTTCTTGTGATATAAAGACGTATCTTTTTACAAATTTCTTAATGCACACTGATCAAATAAAATAACTTTTCATTTTGCAGTTCGTCAGTGGGTCCAGATTTTGCTCGCTCCAGGGGCATTTTGTTTCTTGTTCTGTCTTTTATCTTCTTGGCTGTAGGAATTGGGGTCACAGTAAGTATAAACTCATATAGCATTATTTTTCATGGGGGTAATAGATAAAACAAAAGAGTGACATAAAAAGTGTTATATCCTGCTTTCATGTATATTAGTGTATGAAACTAGCATAGTAGTGAACTTCTTTATTGAAATTTGGTGTCTCCTATTCATTTGTTTTATTACTATTGAATATTTTACAGAAGGAGGTACAATGTATAGAAGGTGGGAAAAGAGGATCATCCTTAAATTGTTCATTCATGTTATTTGTTGAATACTTTTAATATCACCTCTGTTTCCAAAGTTAATTGATTTTTTTTTTATGTAATGAATCGTGATAACTGAACGTTCTTTTTAATGTCTTTGTTTTGATGTGTAAAGGATGAGAAAGCAAGAAATGTTTGGAAAAATTTCCCCATGAAACAAAAGATATAGATAAAACCATGGGCTTAATACTTATTTCTTTTCAAGTTAATCCCATTTGTAAAGTTTCTTTAAATTTTTTTTTCAGATTCACAATATTTTGTGGGAACTTTTGTATTTTATTAATAGGTTTGTACAATAATTATAATTAATGTACCACATTTTGTACATTATTTGTACACCAATTTGTTTGTGGGTATTTCTTTTCTCCATGTTATCAAATCATCTGGTATGTTTTTTACTCTCCCTTTCTTGCCATGACTCAGTAAATAGCAATTATGCAATTCTATTAAACTAAAATACTGTTTGTAGACAATATTTGTTATTAAAATATATATTATAGTATATCTGAATATCCAATACAACCATTTAGGGACAAAATTTGTTATTAAGTAATCTAAACACAATGTTTTGTCTCTTTGTCTGATGAACATGCATTAAACAAGTTTACAGAACATAAGTTACATGTCAGGTTGACATGACATAGAACCATTCTAGAAATATCTAGTAATTTGTAGAATCCTTCTTTATTTTTGTACTGAAGTCAAATTTTGTGTTTAGATTCATTACAAACTTATTTTGTCTATGAATGGTGGTATTCGTGTTTTGGATATATTATAATTATAGATGTGACTTAAAAACATCAAAAACACTGGTCCAAAGTGGTGGAAAGCTTTTAAATGGAATAACAACAAGGTCTGGGTCTACAAATTACTACCGTCTCAAGCAGTGGATGAACTTAGTGCTTGTCAAACTGTCATGTAACTATGTTTGTAAACTTGTTTAATGTATCTATACCTGAATAAGACTCGAACCTAAGTCAAAATGTTGTGTTCATATTATTGAAAACAAATTTTGCTAATGAATATTCATATTTGTTTGTTGCCATTATTATATTATTGTAATTATGTTTATTCCAATGGTGTACTATTGACTTTGTCATGGTATTTCATTTATGTGTCATGTATGTTGTATTCCAAAGAAAGGGTAAACTGTCAGAAATTAATATTACAATTTTGTGAGGGGATTAATTTTTTTTCTTCTTACAGTGGGCTCTGTTTCAATAGTCCCGCTCCTTTCCATGAAGTTTGTTGCAATTCAGACTTCTTTCTCTTAGGGTTTAATCTTCATATTTCATTAAGAATTTTTTTTTCTGTTATCTATTGTTTGTTTTGTTATTGGTTTAAAAACTTTGACTAGGTTAGCTGTGTATTGCAGCTTTGATAGCTCATCATGTCATAATTTTTATTAATAACATTGTCACAACAGAGGGAGTAAAATAGTGTATTATCATTTTTTTAAAATTCATATTTGTCTGAAAGTGGATGGACTTTTCTTCTTTTATTGTGTTACTGTTTAACAGGTGGTTCACTGTGTTAAATGAGTAAGTGATGTCAATTTAAGTACAAATTGACACTTGGGTATAAAATGATACTATTTTGTAATTCTTTTATAGTATTAACACCTTCTGTTATTTATTTGTATTATTGTGTTTTACAGGTGGGCACATATAAGTTAGCAGCCAAGAATGGGGGTATCTATGTTGCATATGTTGGTAAGTAAAATAATTACAAAAATCTTTTAGGGTGAATTTTTGGAACAGTTTTATGATAGTCCTATCTTTCCTTTATTTAAATAGGTGAAAAATTTAATTAAATTTTTTTTTTTATGATTTGCGAGATCAAGTTAGAAAGTCAAGTCAGAAAGAATTTGAATGTTGGATCAATATCCCATTTGTATCTTTTTAGTGCACCCTGAGGTTTAGTGAATTCCCTTTCAGAAACAAAAATCTTTCTGGTGATTAACGTCTACATCTTTTATGATGATTCACTACGTACCTTACAATCGGTGCATTGTCTTTCAACCAAACAGTTTGTTGTCTGCTGAGCCCAACTGTTTGAACCTCTTTCCCTTTTGTCTAAAGATAAGATAAGAAGAGTTCTGAACAAAGCTTTTTCTTCAGTCTTGGGGATACTTCTGGACAGGGATTTATATTTTTTGAAATTTCATTTCTGTTTACGCTTCATAAAATTTTATCCCAGAAAATTAATATAAAAGTGATCTCCATGGTTTTTGCGAAGAATTATTGAATAGTGCTGTTGTATTTGCAATTATTTATTTAACTTTCATGACAATTAAGAGAAATCAAACCTCAGGCTTTCATTAAAAATTTAAAGATGTAAATTACATTGGCACCACGAAATCAATTAAAAAATTTAACCATTAATTAACACTGATTTCAAAGAAAAAGTACATCCCTTAAATAGATCAGTTGTCTACAGAATAAATACTAAATAATAAAGTTCACTTTTTGTGCTATTTTTTATTCATTTATTTTAATTTATTCCATAGTTCCCAATGTAGTCACTCCCTGGATTCTTAAAGTTTACATTGGGCAGACAAAAAGAAATGTTAAAATTAGATGAAAGGAGCACCTAAGAAACAAACATATGAACAGGTTGAAAAATTGGTTGTAGCATTTTTGGAATACAAATCACTTTGTAAAGAATTAGGAAATTATTAAAAAATGTTGCTGAACTCTTTGAATTGCTGCCTTGGGTGCAAAAGCATTTTTTCTCCTTATCTTTAATTCATTGTTGAACTTGAAGGTTCAAAATTTGTATATCACTTAACACTGCTCCAGTACAAGATCAGTCGGCAGGAGTTGATGATGTTTCTCAAACTCGTCATGGTGAATTAAGGTGTAAAAGATAATAAGTAAATTTAATCTTCAAATGTTCAAAATGTTTTAAAAGATTGTAATAAAAATCTTCAAATGTATGGTCTAAAGCTTTCTAATGTACCATTGCTTCTGTAATGTAAATGTATTTACTGATTGTAATAAAATTAATACTTAGATGAGAGTTTCAATTTTCCATTAAATATAGTTCTTTTCTACGATTCCAGATAATGTAGCTCTGTTAATTCCTCTTATACTTTGTCATGCCCTTCATACAGAACTCTTGATGTGGATTAAATTACAATTTTTATTCTTTGGTGCATGGTGTTTCCGTTCTATTTTATTGATTGTCTAACTATGTAACCTTGGCATGGTTATGTGTATTACATCTCTAGCTCATTCTGGCCTGGGTTTTCCTTCGAGGCGAGGCAGATTTACACGTAGGCGCAAATGTCATTAAAACTTCTGTATTATTAATCTCGAGGTTTTTCTGCATTGAATATCTACTATATATTTTGGAAACATAAAGTGGATAATGTATTTGTTAATTAACTTTTTACTGATATTAATTCTGCCTCTGCCCTGGAATTGATTAAATGGTCCCTTGCTTGTTTCTGGAGAGTAACTTAGTTTATTGCCTCCTATGTGGTCATTTTGCAACTTCTTTTTTTTTACAGTTAAATTTGTTTATTTGTAGATTATTCAAAGTGTAGCTAACATCACTCATTAATATTTTATTGAAGTGACTATGCTATAAATTGAAGCATTTTACTTTGTAATTTGGTCATCATTGAAGCATGTTGAAGTTTTTTTAATGTTCTGCATCTCACAAAAAACAGGTTTCTTCAAGATTCATGATCTGTTTAACTGTTGAGTCGCACCATACTTGTCCTTTCATTAGATGTGCTTTATATTATATGGCCCTCTTACTACGCTTTATCTGTACCCTGCCAAAGGCAAACAGCTGGGGTGTTTCCATTGTACATTGTATTTGCATAAGTATAATATACCTGTAAAGTAGTGATTTGTTTCAATTTTCTTTCTTGTTGATCTGAATCCTTTTGTTTTATTAATACATATTCTTTTGGAGAGAGAATTTTGTTTATTTTTCTTTGTCTTGTTTTCGTGACTATTTTTTGCCTAATTTTATATTCCATGACAATTTTTGTGTCAGTTATTGTTTTGAGGGAAGACACCTTCCTGCCTCATTGAAATTAGAAGGAATGCACTATTTCATGGTAACAGAGCACAGTAAACTGAAAAATTTGGTATCGTGGCATATTTTTGCCATGATGAATACAAAATTTTGCAGGGACTAAAAATGTTTTCCATAAAAAAAATTTTTGAATAAAATCCATCCAGGGAGAATGAAGAGTCCTTTCATGAATTTTTAAAAGTTTTCATGTTCTTGTTCATGTACATAGATTTTAATGCAGCCGGCCATGATGAGCTGTGATTGAAGTGTGTGCAAGTTAATTTTTCTCTTCATACATTTAATTTACTGGATACAAAGGTACAAAATTCCTGCAGGAGGTAATACATTACCCGTGCATTGGTCCAGTTTTAATACAATAATAAATACATAATATTCACTAAAAGTTGTACTGACATAAACTAAAACTAAATTTGATTTATATTATAATTGTCATTATGTAAATGGTACATTATGGAGCAACGATTTTCTAAGTTTTTTCTTTAAAGTTGTTGTTTTTTTCCCTATTTACGATTCTTTGATTGAGCAGATACATTATTGCCGTATATTATTAGGATTTTTTCCTGCTTCTACTTTACAATTCAACTATTCGCAACTATCCAACTATTAACCAAATTCAACTATTCTAAAATTTACAGAATATGATTAAAGTAATTGATGTCCTTTATTCTTCAATTATTTAATTTTCTTTTGCAGGTGCATTCTTACTCGCCTTGTTAGCTTTGGCTCGTTCTATTTACTTTTTTACCATGAAGGTGAGTTTGATTGAAGGACCGATGTAATGGATGTGTAACGGAAGAGTTGCCACATTCCATTGCGTTTGAATGGTGCATGTGGAAGCCGCTGCTAGTGAGTCCCTCTGCGTGCAATTAAGGTAATGGAGACTGGCGAGTGTCAGTGATTGCAGTAATGAAGAAATTGTAACCAGGATGCAGAATGTAATTTAATCTCCTTTTATCACATTTATTGGTCGTTTATAAGAATTAGTCGTGTGTTTTGGCTTATCAGTATTCATATTGCTCAGAACATTTGAATTTTAAACATCCTTTTAAGGTTTTCTTATTGTAATGAAAGTGCACAAGGGTTGTTTTTGTATTATATTATCTGTATGAAGGCAATCTGTATTAAAATTGTGGAACATAAAAGACTGTATATTGACATTGTTTTCATTTTATAGTTGTTGAGATCTGAAGATATTGATCCTTTCTTCGTTATTTATTACAGATTTTATTATGTTTATTTGTTTTTTTAGTTCTTGAGATAGACTTTTGACGTGACTTGTTTGATTTTATTAACTCTTGAGATTTCATTATTGTATTTTCAGATTGCGTAAAGTTTTGATCTGTTAAATAACAAAAGCAAGACCACTGTATTTTACATTTTTCTCCAAGTCTAACTTGGTTAATTATATTGTAATCTAGCTAGATAGCATCGAGACCTGCCGACTAGATAGAGGGAAACCGTCATGTATAAATGTTGACAAAACTTATTTTGTTCCAATTAATTATTTTTATACTGCTTTCATCCTGCAGAGGGTCTTGCTCTTAGCGGCCAGGATTTATAAACTGTAAATTTGTACCTAGCTTTTAAGAAGTAATACTGCGCATATTACTGTTACATGCTTCAATATTAGGAACGTGTAGTGGAGTAGAGAAGATAGTTTTAATGTGAAACAGCACTGAGCTTTCAGTAAGTAGAAGAACTTTGTTAAGATGCAGAGAAAAACGTTTTAGCGTTATTTTCAGAAAAGATCATCAAATTAATTGGTTCACTGTTACAAAATGTTTTTGTTCTTTCTTTCTGACTTTCTATTAAGAGATTATATTTGTTAGCCTATTTACAACCATAACACACTCTGCTCCGAATTGATGCCCAATGTCTTTTCTTATGTCTCATAGATATTAGTTTTTGAAATGTATTTTTAGCTGTAGATTCTCTTTTGTGCCTTGAAGTGATAATATTACTGTGATGATTCGTGTGTTTTGATTTAGTCGTGCAAGAAATTCCGTCTTTTGTCGTGTCTTAACATACGTTGCTTTCTGAAAGCTTGGCTTTTCTTACTTCCATACGTTGTAGTGATTTTTCTTGTAATAGAATTAACACTTGGTTTAAAAATTTATTAACATTGCAAAATGTTTGTACCATTTATTGTATATGTATATCATAGAATATGACTGTAATTTAATTGCTACCTTCTGGCACACCTTCGTTGTTATAGTTTTAGTATTGTTCATAATTTTATATAATTAATGAATAGGTATCCTATAATTATGGCTGATATCATAATGTTTTTATTTTGTGGTTTATATTATGAATCATATGGTTTTAAACTTTTTATGATTTTTATTGAGCTGTATAAATACATCTTCAGTGTTTTGTGCTGTACATTGATATGTGATATAAAATTAAATTTCTTATTCATTATATCTACATCTGATTTTTTTTAAAGCATCCTTGATACTTGAAAGCTTTAAATCCTAGATTTACTGGGATTCTATTACTTTAATGAAGAAAGAGAGAGATTTATGATTTGTCTTGTGTATTTTATTAAATGTGTATTAATATGGGTAATCTATCTTACTCTTCTAGCTAATTTTTGCTTTTTAGTTTTTCTCTCTCCTGTCTACTTTTTATGATTATTGGTGTTTTCTCAATAGTGATCTATCAACGAAATTGAGATAGCTACATTTTCCTATCCTATGCAGGTCCAGATTCTCTTGCAAATCCCTATTCGAAGTGCTTTTACCTCTTGGAATCTTCCTTCTGTGCAGGAGGCACCCCATCATGTTTGAGACTAATCCACAGACTTGAGTGGCTTCTTGTATAAAAATGACCTTCATTTTGGATTATCAATGTCTCCAATACCTTCATCACTCCTCCTATATATTTAAATCTAGTGTTTGTATCTTCACTTCCTTTTCATGTTAGATTGGAGCCCTCTCCCCCAGCAGAAAAGAAAGAGAAATTTTATGGGATAGGAAAGTAATGTATGTTCTTGGCTGAAAAATGGGGGAATATATTTGGTTTTAATGATTTTTTCATATAAATGATTTTAACTAAGAAATTAGTGATTATGTCATCTTAAGTGCCATAAATCCCTTCCGTGTTAAAAAAAGAATTCAAAATTGTTGAGACAAAGTATACATGTATTTTACTTTTATATAAATACCTAAGAAAGATTTGTGGAAAGATTACTTGCAGCTTCATGACCTAAGTTTTTTTTCTTAACTCATCATCTGTGGTAGCATTTATGCTCAGATTACATCTTGCGAACAAATTATCCCACGAGCTATGAGTAATTTGGAACTGTGATCATTTGTTTACTCACAATTTTTATTAATACTCTCTTGAATTTTTTAAATCGTGTGTATCTAAAGGGAAAAAAACCTTTGGACATCTATCTCGCTCCTTATCGTACTGCTATGAAAAAATCATTCGAAACTTGTTCTTACATATCACCCGTTTTTTTGTTTTTGTTTTAAAAACTTGGAGATAGCCTTCTCGACTAAACACTTTTTTTTTCAAAAGATTTTGTCTTCCATTATCGAATCCCTTTTTTTCAAAGAAAAAGGAACAATGACAGTCTTTTCCGTCACTTGCATTGGCCCAACTTTCACCCAGTCATTGGGTCTGAATTCATATTGAGATTTCCTCAGATCGCACCCGATACTCTACAAAGCATCGTTCTGAAGCTCGTATTCCGTATAAATTATTTATTGATCTCTATTCAATAATTTTTTTATTACTTTTTGGTCATATAATTTCAAATCTGCGCTTGGTTAATAATGAAGACGGAACTGAAAAATTGAATACGGTAGTTACGTAAACACGCGGACAGTGGAGAGATGGAAGGAAGCTGACGGAAGGTTAGGGTCACTCGCATTGCCAACTTAACTGGAATAAGGATTATGTTGTTGTTTTTTTTCGTGGGGCTTTAGGGCTCGCCAACATCGAAGGTCATTCATTAGAGCCCAAGAATTATGAACCGTTCGTACAATATTCGGAATGATATCGTGTGCAACATAATTCAGTGTTAGTTTCTGAATTAATAGTTTGCCTGAAATAGAACAAAGGTGTGCCGATAAATCTGAAAAAAATTATTGTGAATGTTAGTATTTTTGGTGTTCTGTTTTTACATCTTTTATACTGTCTCTAGTTCTCCGGTTGAATTTTCTTTTCATTTTTTTCTATTTAATAACAGTTGATCTCACAACATCGTTTGAATTTGCCCCATCGCTTCGCTTAATTTCTCGTAATTTGGTAAATTTATTCCCCTGAAACACCCCTCGTACCTAACATTTTACCCCCGTAGGCGACACGTATGCACCCGCCAGGGTTTTTTACGATAAACGCGTAAATTTGCTAGAGGCGGGTAAAAATTTTAAAAATATGTACTGGCTCGTTTTAGCGCTTTGAGGCAATTTCATCAAATTTGATAAAGACCCACGAAATTAATGGTGTAGATTGGCAAACTGGATACAGTGAGCGCATAAACAAACCTCTCGTTAGACGGGCATTTTCCGTCATGACGCGATATACCCTTCGCTATAATTAAGTGAAGATAAAAATTGCATTTTTCGTCTTCACTAAGTGGCAGGCGCGTTGATACTATAACCAATTCTTGAAATATAGCAACAACAAAAAAAAAAGCTGAAGAAAAAAATCATTTTACCCTAAACCATTCCTTTCAAATCCTAGTTTTGAAAAAATATTTCTTCTTTAGTCTATACAGTTCGAAGCAACATTTTGACAAAATTTCCAGTTCCTCTTTGTAATACTTTTCTTTATACGTTGATGATTAATGTTAGTCAAGTCAAATTAATATATAATAAATATTTTTATTGTATATACAATTAATATTTTCTCCCATTTCAAAATCAAATGTCAAAAAGAGTTCTCAGATATTAAACAACTAGTACGAATCAGAGCGGAGGAGATGAAGACTGAATTAATACGTGATCTGCAGTGAAAATGTACCGATGAGCCCTTAGCGAAAACAGAAACCTGAAGACATTTACCGTATTGCACCAATTAAAAATTAAGTATCCTCCAATTAAAAATCATATGTAGTTAGAAAATTCTAGACACCCCTTTTTGTAGATATTTAAATTAACGTTTACCTACAAAAACGGACATGATATCTCACGTAGTTCGATTAAGAGTCAATGACGAAAATTCGATAAATCACATTCACCTTAATTCATTTCTTAAAAACTGAAATTTCTAAAACGTCTTACTCAGTGAACATATAAAAGAAACTTATCGTCAAAATATTTAAGGTACTATCTCTAATTTTTTTATTTTTTTTTCGTTTACAAATGAGCAAATATAAATGGACTATAATTAATTCTTATTAATAAATAAATTCATCAATTCATTGTTGTAGCGCTTTAAATCATTAATGTACTTACTTTTTATTCTCTTGTAAAAATGGCCGTCTGTTATCGCCAAACGGCCGTTGGGGTGGCCACTGGAAATGAATGATCGTTTAGCGCTGATGGATGTCACTAGAGTTGTTCTGGGTGTTTGATGCGGTCGGGAATTTCTTCTGTTCTCTTCGGGCACATCGATCGGAATTGATGTGATGGTCCCTTGCTTGCTGCTTCCAGAGACTGAATTAGCTTTCTGCCGTGCACTTTTTACCTGCTAATTATTTATAACATAGCAGTAGATGTCATGAAAATGCGGTTCTAAAGATTTTATTCGTCAATGAAGCGATTCCAAATGTTTCAAAAGAGAAGGAAGCGACGACATGTAGAGGACGCGAAAGGGAAAACTGGAATCCAATCCGTATGTGTGCTGAGGAATGTGAGATTACATTAATTTTCAGTGAAAAGTCGGCGATAATTGGCTGATGAAATTACAATATGTTTTCACCTTTATAGAAGAGCCTTAATTTTTATTTCAATAATTTTTAATGTACTCGCGTGCGGACTATCCGAACTGCCGACGTCCTCGGTTTTCTCCTCTGGGACGGAGGGAGGAAGGGAGGGTCGAAGCAATGCAGAAGAGGGAAATGAAAGATCAATAAACTATGAAGAAGTTAAAAGATTTTGGTCAATGTGGAATTTGCATGTTTTTCTTCTAAGGGTACTACTTATGTCACTACGGTTGTTTCGACAATACATCAGCTAGAGTGATCCACTAGAGACATAAACAGTACGAACGACAATTGTCGCTAGGGAGATTCATCGGAATTGAAGCATTTGTTTATTTTACGATTATGACATTATCTTACTTTACGCTGTTAATTGCTAAAGAAGAGAGCACGATAATTCTTTCGTACCTGATCTCCTATTCCAGGTTAGTGCAAGTAGGGATGGGGGCACCTTTGCGCCTATAACTTACGTCATGGCTCGGGGAGGAAGCGTGGAAAATCCGAAAGGAGAATTTGTGGAGGAGGAGGAGGAGGGTGAAGCTGACCTGAGACCTGTGATTTTCCTTTTCATCGCAATACTCACTCTTCACTTGGACATATTTTATTTATTACTGGGTACAAAGGTGCAAAAGTTCCCAAGGGAGGTAATAAATTTCCTGTGCACGGATCGAGTTTTAACACAAAAATTAATGTATATTCACTTAAAATAATATAAACTAATACTAAATTGCATTTATATTACAATTCTCATTATGTAAATGAAACCTTATGGAGTAACCAGTTCTGAGTTTTTACTTTCAAGTTTTTTGTTACGTCTAAGATTCTAGAATTCAGCAGGTAACTGATTAAAGTACATGAATTAGATTGTTGTCCTGCTTCTTTACAGACAACCGGAAGAGTAATTAATTTGTGCTTTGTAGTCCTGTTAATATTTTTAAATTCGTTTCTTAATTTTCCACAATTTCGAATTAGAGAAGACAATATGTAGTACATACCACGTATGAATTCTTCACGATTGCGGTAGATAGCCTAATGGTATTACTTTAACATCCCTCCCCTGGTCATACGTAGTTTGTAACTGCTTTTTTGACAATAAATTTATGTATTTATTTAAATCCTTACGCGCAAGACGAAGCCATCATATTTTTCAGAGAACGACCCATAACAGACAAGCTGCATGCACTTATACTCGAAAATTGTTGAATTTTAAAAAATTATTGAAAATGAAAATTTCTACGTGATAAGGTTAGAGAAAGGTATCGACACTGCATGCGTAATGTTGGCAACTCGTGAGCAGCATCTATAGAAAAGTCTTGTACTTAAACATGTAGGGAAAGGTTAGTTTTAATCATTCCATATTCTGAATCGATTGAGGCATACCGAAAAACACTGAAAGAAAATTTTCCCCATAGTTCATCGGAACTAACGATTCTTTCGAAAGCATATTTTGGCCATTCTTAACAATTGACCTCCGGAGCACAAACTTGCGAAGGAAATGTTGCATCGTCTACGACCACAGACCGGGACCTGTGATGTGCTGGCTGCTGGAATACCCTCCTCGACTCACTGAGTCCCTATGGCAAAGGTAAATGTACGAGAGTTCGTTTTTCGCAATCACAATAAGTAGGCCTAACGTACGAAGTAGCTCGTCAAAATTGGAGGCCTCTTCTCGAAGGGCCCCACTTATGGGCTCCTGGCACAAACTACCCCCCCCTCCATTTTCGCCTTCCACCCCGTCGTCACGATGACACTGGCTCTCATCCCTAATAATACATCATAATCCTCAAAATGGATTCGTTTATTACTTCTGAGAACAATAGACATTTTATGATAACTTTCGGCCTGGTGAAATTGAAGAAACAAACCCGGGACTCTGTTTTGGTCGCAGGAATGTTAACCACTACACCATCTGTTCACCCTTACTTAACCCCAGAAGACCTGAGGCATAGGGGACAAGCGACTCCAAGTGACACATTCTGCTTTGTTCGCTTAAGTGCCGGCTTCACACTACCTCCGTGTTGAGGTTAATCATGCAAATATTTCTTTCGCCGTATCTTTCATTTTCTTGTGAGTCCATGTCAACAATTATTTAATTAATGAACACGGTAAATTATTCATTACGCCGCTACTAATGCATTAGTTTTGGTACAAATGTCAAAAAATAACCTGTTTCTTTCAACACGTGGTAAACTGTGTGAAACGTAAAAGAAGGGAACAGTGTGAAAATTAAAATGCGACCAGGAAGGTGAAATGAAGTGGGCCCTAGAATATCACTGGACGGAAAGAGGAAATGGTGGCGAGTAGAAGAAACCAGTGACTTAAAGTGGCTCCAGACATTCGTCATTCGGCGAATCCCGAGCGACCGCTCGACGTAAAGCGAATAGTGCGGATGGGTTGCTTGCTGCTCGCCTCGTCACGAATCCCGGTGCTCGCCCTGCCCGCGGCGTATCGTTCTCTCGGGCGCACGTCAGTTGCGCATATTCGCGAGTGGTACTCGCCATTCGAGATTCCAGATGTCTCGAACCGCTTTTACTCAAGTATGATCGTCAGGAGCAACCTTGACCTGATTAGTTGAGAGAAAGATAAAAAAAAAATCCTTTTTGAAATTTTGTCTGTATCATCTTCACGTAGATCATCAAAACTCAACATAAGTCAGAAAATCCTGAATGTGAAAATGAGGTGCGTGATTTTACGAACCTCGCTTCGAGTGGATCGCGCGTCAACTTAATTTCCCATCACATTTGCGTTTAACTCGCGACATCTCAACCAAATATCGATGCATCCTTTTGAAATTTTGACTTTATAATCTTCAAATAATTATTTATAAATCAACAGTGAAGAATACACAACGTTCATTAAGCACCGCCGAGATCCTCGGATCATAGAAGCCAATTTTATGTCTCCCGTTCTTTCGCAAATGGAAAGCCAAAAGTTTCTATGTTGTTCTGAAAACAATCTTGTTGTGGAAGTTTATAATTTCATGTCTTCTCTTCGCATAATCGATATATTTTTCTCTTTGGTGCTGTATCCCGTTCCTCGCGTGATTATCATTGTTTTTCAGACCTCGGATCGGTGCCAATAGATCCTCTTCTGTGGAGCACCTCTCCTTACAACAATAACAAGATATTAACAATTTAGACGCGTCTATAATTCTGCAGAGAAACATTTTTGTTGTTGTTTTTTTGTGTGTGTAACACTGTTTCCGTGTTCGGATGCGCACTTCTGATTGAGAATTGATTTATCCACTTTTACAAGCATTTTTACGTCCATTTCACTATCCAATTTGAAGTTTTTGTGTACTTTTAAGGAATGGTTTGTTGTGTCAGTCGATTTGCTGAAGAAACCTGTTACAACTTACGAGTAAAAAGTACACTTTTAAGTACAAAGCGTCGCACATTGTGCGAAGGGAACGAAATAAATTTGACAAAACATACAATTTCTCTCAATTATTAAATATTTAAAAAAATTTACTATGTATTATAATATTTAAATTCATCAAACTATATTTGTGTGTTGCAGTGTATGTATTTTATATTGAACAATATTAATAAAATTAAAGCTCAAATTCAACATCTGTTCGATTTGCCTGTTATTATTATTATTTTTTTTTATGTATATTTTTCGGATAATTTGTTCCATATTTCGAAAAATAATTGAGAGCTTGAACGAAGTATTCTTGAGTTAATGATTCGGAAATTTTATTTTCATGCCGTAAAAAAATGTTAGAACACACGTCAGTACCCGATATAAATAACAAAAGCATTTCTGCAAGATTTTGCTGGATTCGGCACGCCCTAATTCTTTTAAACACACTTTTTAACACCCTGTTTATTCTTAACGCCCTTTAATTTCATATATCGAGTTTGTAAAGACAAATATTTTCAAAATGATACATATGCTCTAACACATGGACAACGTTTTGAATCTTCAAGTGTCGTAATTAAATGTTTGACATATTAGCAATAGGATATACGCACATAATCTTTGTATGGTCACTCGAAACGGAATGTTAATGTGTTAATATAAATAATCGTTTTGAAAATATACGTCTTTATAAGATCGAAGAATTATAGAAAACATAATTATATACTTAATACAACCCCTTAATTTCGTAGAAGCGTCCCGGTAAATTGTCCCAATCTAAGAATTCGCCGATGCGTCATAATCTTCGTATATCGCACCTTTCTCTAGATTTGATCGATTCACGTAATCTGAGATTTGGGCGGGAGGCGAACAGATGACGCCTTTCGCAGACTCATCGGAGTCTGCGCACAGTCGAGGCGGGTCTCCCGCGGGCTCCACACCTCGCATCTCATCTCCACGTCCCGAAGAAGTAAGTGACTGACGTTGTTTTCGTTTCTCGTTCGCGGGTGTATGCCAGCACGACTGATGCTCGTGTGAATGTGTGATACGCGGTGGCGGCGACCGGTGTACGGGAATCCAGGAGTACGGGATCGTGCGTGTGTGCGGCTGGCGCGGTCAGCGATTCCGTCTCGCGGCCCTACTGTCCATGCGCCAACAAGCGATCGATGCGACGGGCTCGTTTCCTAAGTGTGAATGCGAAGTGTGCTGGCGCTAAGAGAACGCGACTCCTCTACACGAACTGCGCCTTCCCACAACTGTAGCGTAAGTATTCACTTCTGTATTTGATACGTGCTGTGTGGATACGTCTTTATCGCGTTTTATGCGTTGTTTCACGGGATTCGAGACGGAATTGTGATTTAACACGCATTTCAAATATATTTTCTGATACGAATCTAATATTGAACGAATACTTATCAAATTAATAATACGGAAAATAGCACTCATTTCCATCAATTTTCTCGATCGTTCTTATGTGGGCGCTATTATACTGGTTTGCGTACTGTTCCACTTTTAAAACGACAAATTAAAAACTCTCATTCAAAAACCCTTTACTGACAAAGAGATGGTGAAATATTCTATTTTGAGAAATGTCCTAATTATGTTTATAAAAGTGTCAACGTAGAGAGAGTGTGGGAACTGTGTCGAAGTGCAGTTATTTGTTGTGTGTTAATTCACAAGCGAAAGTGAATCCGCAAAGCAGGAGTTCGTGTTAGCGAGTTCGCTTCGTGACGCCAGAGGGGCTGACGGTGGCGCGAAGCAAATCGAGGAATGATCTCAGCACCAAGGTCAGCATTCTCTAATATTTTAGATACATTGGCTAAGGTCCATCTTCATTCTGTAGCTTACCTTTCGCGATGCGAGCGCCTCCACTGCCATCCACTCGACGCAACGTTTTTCTCGCGACTTTCAAGTGTTTGCGCTGAAAAATTATTCATTGTTGGATTAAACGGGTGAAACAAATACACGAATATAAACGAATTCACTTGGAATGGTGTATTACATTTGCGAAGTGGCTAATTCACGTTAAGTTCGAGGCTGATTCATGAATGAATTTAAATCTATAGTTCGATAATAACTTGTACATGTAATTTTTTGCGGAAAATTACAAACATATTGACATTATATATGTATTATAACTCGCAGCTAACTTTTTATCTTATCTCGGAACTTTTACTAAAAATTTTTGAATCCGCCTCTGCCTTAGGGCCCTTGATCGGAATTGATGGGATGGTCCCTTGCTTGCTTCCGGACAGTAAATTAGTTTATTGTCCTCCACGTGGGCATACGCAGTTTGTACTGTTTTTTGACAATAAATTTATTTATTTATTTAATAACCGAGTTCATTTTTCTATTGTTGGTGAGTGCACACAATGACAATCTCTCATATAACTGAATACACCTAAGTAAATAAGTGATAGTATGTACGAAGCTTCAGAGACTGAAACTGGAGACCGCGTATCTCATATCTTTCTCACAAGAAGCGCGCGGCACATACCTATAAATAGGATGCGCGTTACACAACGTACAGGAATACTTCATTTAGAAGAGGCACGCGGACGCGATGACAGGTTCACATGGAAGAAATGCGAATCAGTTTTTGCCTAAGGACCTCAGTTCTGCGAACATAATTTGGCGAGAAACAGAAATAAATATTGCTTCGTCTTTTACTACCGTAGTTTAAAAATTGTTGACGCTTGTTCTTATTCAAAATATTGAACACTACAAACTATATCGGTAGAGTATTATGTTATACTATTTTAATCTCACTGCGTTTCGTCTAATTTGGGACTTATCAATAAACTGTAAATACATTTATAATGAATGCGTAGTATAAATTCGAAAATCTTGTCAATTTCAACATTTAAGCTACTATAATATAACATATTTTTAACGAAATTGCATTTTCTTATTCTAATTCTAGGTAATATGAATCTTAAATATTTCCTTTGACTTGTTCGTGGGCGAATATCAGTTTAATTTTTAAATTAATGCTATATATTTCTTATTCGTAGCTTATATTTGTTATTCTTTATTCTGAGTGATTATCCTTCTTTTCTGTTGTATGATGTAACTGATGTCCGCAGATGATCTTTTTACAATGAACCATGTAGTTTAAAGACGAAACAACCATTTCAAAACATATATCCAGAAGAAAAAAAAATTAGAAAAAAACTTGTGAGTTCTACTTTCAAATTCCACTGAACTTATTATTTACTTTCCTAACATCCATTAGGTGATCAAAATCGTTTGATTGGAGTCTTTTAGCATGGAATGTGTAATTTGTCTAACTTATTCCTCAAACACACGTTTATTCACATATTTCATTTCAATTACGACTGAAGTAGTTTTACTAAGCTGGGATGTGCATTATACCTTTTGATCTGAATAATATTTTTGTGGGTCACGTTAAACAAAAATGAAATATGGTTCATTCAATAAGCTTCAGTTATTTCAGGTTAATTGAGAAGAGACACCACGAAACATTCCAATATACGCTAAAAGTACCCAAATGCACTCACGACGAACTTAAAAAAGTATAGCTCTCAAGTTACATTTAGTTGATAATTAATTAATTATTAATAAGGATACTTAATAAGGAAATTTATTAAATATTTCACTTGTTTCATAAAAAAGTAACAAAATTATGTACCTTGTACTGTTTTCGCTTAATATTTGACTCGAAAAACCAAGGTACTAAAAACCTTATGTGTTCGTTACGAATTTAGCCTAATAATGTTTAAAGAATTAATTATGAGAAATTCTAATTAATACTTATGAAATGAACTGAGAGTACCAGTAACGTGACAAGGATGTATACCGAAACAATTATATTTGAAAGCAATATAAATCATAACCTATCATCTTGCTAGAACCACAAGATTTGTGCGATGCGCGGAACGGAACAAATACAAGATTCTGGGGACCCAGAGAACACGAGGAAATGAAATATTGAGAAGTTGCGAAGGAATGTTTGTAACTGTCAAAGATCGCTCAAAACAAAACCAAGTAACAAAAGAATCTGTCAATAGTGCAAAAGAAATGAAGGTACATTAAAGAAATTCATTTTAAAAATTTCAATTCATCGAATGTAATTTGGTAGATACTTACGCGGTGACTTCAGAGATGAATTTAATGAATATTTTTACCTAACACAAACATTAAGTACAAAAGACTAATTTTCGAACCCCAACCCTTTCTCTATATTTTAATATGAGCTGTGTACTATCTCAGCAAAACAGGAAAAAGTCCTTTCTCGTGAGTACGAGACTCGGTAGAATCGCGGGTCGTGATCGAACTGTGAGGTCACGGCTTAAAAGTGTCAGATTCGTTTTCTCGCTTACATCACGGGCCAAATATATACCCTGACCAGGATTCAAGTAAATCTGAGTTGACCCAGTTGAGGGACTGGTTTCTTGGTCGCTTGAGGTCAGCGATGTAGTTTAATTCTCCGTGTGATTTAACACAATCGTTTTTGACAATGAATCATTTATATTCTTGTCGCGTGGCGGTGAAGCTCCTACGACTCCTGTACGACCTTGGACTCTGCCGTCAGTCGGGAGAGGAAGGTGTGTGCTGGAGAGGCGGCTCTGGGACGTGTTCATACGATGCAGTAATCGATGTCATACGAGGTGCCCTTTCAATGCGCTGTAGCCCCATCCTGGCAAACCGGGTTTTCCTCCGGCTTTCCTTCGGGTAGAAGCGGATTTCTTATGCAGGTTCTCTAGATTTTTGTATAGGGGCGTGTTTATTGTAACAATAAATCGTGAATTTAGTGTTTTTTCAACTCTTATGATTTTTAAACACTATACTCAGAATAATCTATAGTTCGATAATAACTTGTACATGTAAATTTACAAACATATTTGCGTTAAATTACAAACATATTGACATTATATATGTATTATAACTCGCAGCTAACTTTTTATCTTATCTAGGAACTTTTGCTGAAATTTTTGAATCCGCCTCTGCCTTAGGGCCCTTGATCGGAATTGATGGGATGGTCCCTTGCTTGCTTCCGGAGAGTAAATTAGTTTATTGTCCTCCACGTGGTCATACGCAGTTTGTACTGTTTTTTGAAAAGAAATTTATTATTATTATTATTAACACTACACGATAGTCTGTACACTGGTGGCATTAACATTTTGGAACATTTTAATCATTTAAATTCTTTATTGTCTGAAAGTAGAAAAATAAAGTACTAAAATTGTGAGGGATCGGAAAGCAATAAGTCTAAGATGACGCCTATGTAACTAAATGGTGCTGACATGATCCATCTTCTGAGTATTATTATACAATGGATTTTTTTACTAAATAAAAATTATATTATTTAAAATTATTAACTTTTCATCATCGAAATAAGATACTTTGATTCTTTCTGAAAAGGATATGTAGTCAATGATGATATATTTTTAACAAAAATAGACATGAAGTATAACAAAAGAAAAAGTGTAGAAAAGAATGAATTATATTAAAATATATTTGTCGCATCGCGCTCTTTAGTGAGAGACATGCAACATTTTGCGGAGAGAAATAACTGTACAACAACTCTTGCTCACATTTCTCGAAAATTAATCGACAAAATGATAACAGAAAAGAAGTAAAAGATCGTAAAAGCACCTTAAAATACCCCACGTTATTTTCAAGACTTTTTCAAACTTAAAGTGATTTATCTAAAGTAAAATTTGCTGTCAATTTTTTGTACTACCAATTTTATTCTACTAATGCTACTCACACCATTTTACTAATTACAATTGCACGAATGATTTGTTTTCAGTGTAAAAATAAAATACATTTCACATCAACCAAAAACCAATCCAATCAGCATATTTAACTCAGTAGGCCTACCAAATCTCTGATAATAGACCCCGCTAACGAGCGCAGAGTATGCAAACCGCATTGCTCGCAGGTATAATAAAGTGAATGATTTGCCTATTCTATCCATAGTGGTATATTATTCTCAGTACATACGAAAGTGAAAAAAATAAAAACAAGAATTAATAAAACTAATTAAATATTATTCAAATGCGGCAATGATGCAAGTTTGAACATTTTTGAGACAATGTATCATTGCAAAGTGTCTTAAAAGTTGTTTGCGAAATTTTTATCTCGGTGAGTTACGAAAGCGACGGGGAAAAAGGACTGGTATCTTGTACGATGAAAATAATTCTTACTTTATCGTGACGTGTCTCATAATTTCGTGATATTATATCGCCTCGTAAAAAACATAACACGAAAGAAAGAGAGAATCGTCAAAGTGTACTGTGAAATTCCAAATTGGTTTTATTTGACGAAATGATAAAGTACACTGCGAAGGTACATGAGAAAATTGCCAATGGAGGAAGCGTGTGTGCAAGATGAAAAGTTATTTAATTGAATCCATCTCGTACATTACACTACTTGTAGATTTAATTTTTCTCTTAACCATTTGTTCTAATATTCTAGGGTACAATAAGACAACGAAATGATAAAAATAAAACGCAAATATATAAAATGGGATTATCATTCTATGACGGTAAAAAAGCTTTCAGAAGAAAAGTAGAGTACATCTAAACATTATATTATACATCGTCAAATAAGACTTAATGAGAATTTTCTTGTACTTAGCATGGATTCTCATAGTTTATGTATAGGTAGACACTTCGAAAATACATTTATTGAAACGTCTATGATAATTCACTAAGTAATCCCGACGAATTTTTGTATTCTAGGATTTGTCTAAGATAGATATTACGTCCTTCAGAATCAATTTGGAATTCTAAGGAGAGTGAGTCTTGTTCTGCGAGTTGGTGCCATCAAGAAATGTACATATTCTGACGTAAATTTGGAAAAGTCTCGACCTCCCCGTGTTAATCAATTCTCATGATGTGGGTTAAAGTCGTATACTGACAGAATATAACCTCAGCAGCAGCAGCAGCAGCAGCAGCAGCTTCCTCGGTTAGTTTATGGGGTCTGTGTCTGCGCCTCGCCCTCTGTTCTCCCTTCTACCTCCCTCTGTACTTCCGCCTCGAGTCAACGCCACCCGAGGGAGTGAGACGGATCGAAGGAAAAGGTCGGCAGCCGAGGACGATTAAAGCGGACGACTCACGCGCGCGCTGCGTCGCTTTGACCCCGGCGGAGGCGCGACTATTCCATTCATCTGAAGAAGAAGACTGAACGATTGAGAAGATGATCACTTACTTCGAATTGAAAGTGGGAGGCACGGACGATTGTTCAAAATACGTTATTTAAATGTTATTACAATGCTCGATTAATACTCATCTTTTAATTGTTTTAAATTAATACATCAATAAAGAATCGATTATTTTTAAAACAACACACACTTTGCATTCGATAAATTTTGTGTCGATTTAACTGAAGCATTTCGACTACCTTAGCGGACCATGCAACCCGGGACGTGTTAAAGAAGCTTCGTGGAATTAGTCCTTCTAAACCAATCAGCTCAGCACGTGTTGTAGGTCTCTTGCTTTGTCGTTATAAACCTCATTGATACTCGTGGAAGACTTTCTGGAGTGCAGAGTGTGCTTTGAATACCCGGATTGTTATTTCTTATTTGTATAAAATGTCTTGAAATTACTTAGAGATAAAAAAAATGAGACGTTTAGGCTATATGGTGTCATGTTAGACGTACCACAAAGCAAATTCTTACATTTTGATACTTACTCAGATGTAAACTATGCTCACTAAAAAATAATAGAAATATTATATATTGATTTTTTCATTAAATTAAAATAATTTAATAATAGGTGAAAATACAATAAACGTGCACGTAATCGATTTTGTATTTTTGATTCATCACATCGCATATAATCGATTGTACGAATTGCGTTTAAAAATTGCCCATCCCTAGTTAGCGGCGTCTGCGTCGTAAGACGAAACTAGTGCGCCTATAAACCTCGATGTAACGAAGGTGGATGGGGTATCGCTCGTAAAGGGGCAGTACTCAGACAATAATTTTTATTTCTTTTTAAAGTGGGTGAAATGAGCAAATTTTTTAGATTAGCGAGTGTAATATGTATCATTACTTATTTCATAAAACAATACAGACATTAAAGTGTAAAAGAACTCAAAGAAAATGACTTTGAATTTAAAGAATTAGTTTTAAAATATATGACTTTGTCAGCGTATTTGTACCATAATTGTAACGCTCTTTAGTGATAATATCGGCGGTTTTTCTCTTTTTAAGAGTTGAAATTACATTATAATATTTCCTAAAGAGGGTATAGGAAGAAAGTACTTGCGGACATAGTGCATGGCAAATAGCAATGAGCTGGTTTTCCTAAAATTTACGAAAGTGTTTCATGACACTCTAATTAATGTAAATGTATTTGACACAAAATTAATAAAGGGAGTTGTCAGTACCACGGGTGATCAGACGGAAAAAATAAATTATACTTCTAGGATTAATCTCGAGGTCTGGTCTTAGTAACCATAATAAACTCGCCGACGTTTCGGATGTTATCGAATATTTCTTCGGGGTTGAAAATAACACAATTATCCGTGAATTAGGTACTACAGACCAAAACACAAAAAACTAGACTTTACACCACTAGTGCGTATCGCTAGGTAATTAGTAATACAATGAAGTATTGTTTCTTTTAACATAATTCCATTCTTTCACTGAAGGAGAATAATGTGTATGATGTTTAAAATGTTTCCCACGAAAATAATTCTTTTACACAATTTCTTTTTGAATTGGATTCTTTTATACAATGCAGTAAATTTTGAATTAATGGATTTAAAAAAATTGAAATATTATTTTATTATACAACGAATTACCAATTGGGGGACACTAGTTGTATAAAAGGTAACCTGAGTGGCAGATGGAGATTTATGCCAAGAGATGTATTAACACATGAGTAATTAACATGATCTACCATTGAATTACATTCTAATATTGTACCATTGAAGCAAATTTGATGATAGAATTTTTACTCTAAAGAAGTTCTCTTTCTATTACGTGTGAACACACGAACTTTTTTTTATCTGTTCGCTCACTTTTGGTTGCGATGACGTTTAGGGCACGAGGTTTTCGCTTTTTCACCAAACTCCATTTGAGGATACGACATCTGGGATGAGTTAAGACCAGTGGGTAGCAATCCCGGAATGCTGAAATTCCCAAACTTCCCAACAAAAAAAGGTGCCTTCCCCCCCCCCCCAGAAATTTTTTAAAATTCGTGTGTTAATTTGTACATTTTATCGCCTTCTGAAGTCGATTTTCATCATTAGAACCTTACCATTACTCTAAGCCGAAAAAGGATATATCTGTACTTGGACCTGCATTTTTTCTAACTTTATATTTTTTTAATTGTGAATATCCATCACATATTAAATTTGATATGACTCTCCCTTGACTGTCGAAATGAAATTATAATCCGTGTTATGTAATATTGGAATCCTTAAAACTGATACATTTTTGTGCTGGTAGTTATGAGAATTTTCACTATTTTGAAGAGAACATTCCAAAATCAAATGACATTGTAATAGAAAAAAAACTTCCTCTAACGCATGACCGATGCCTCTAGCTGTATTCAACTTGAAAATGTGTTTCTCAAATTCATTTTCTTTTAACATAGCATAAAGTGAACTCTTACATAGATATATAAATAGAAAAAAAACATATTCCGAAAACCGGCACAATGACGACACTGATTATGACGTAATTTTTAAGTCGATAAATATTTTCTACTAATTTTCCCTACCCCCGAGAGGAACCGTATATCCTCCCCTTTTGTGATTCTGCCTGGCAATTCATCTTCATTGCATCCACGATCTTTTGTAGAGTATTTTATTCTGAATGCGTGCCTTGACTGAGTGGCGCCCTTACGTATCCAAGGGGCGGATCCAGCAAGTGATCTCGGGCGAAACTTCGTCAACTTTGCTTCCGATAGTTTCGTCTTCAGAGGAATCACTCGTGTTTTTTAATAGTGGAAATAAAATACACTTATGGAAGCGGTAAGAATTTATTTTTATTTTTCAGTGTTGTTACTTGCATTTGCGTGGTTCTTTTCAAATGCAAATATTCTGTACATAGAATAACATTGCACTGCTTATAAAAATCTTTGATCATACGGGACGAAATGCAATGGATAGGATAAGTAGTGACAAGTCATGTAAAATCCCGGTGTTGTTAACTAGGAACAGGGTTCGAGATCAAATTGTGAATCGAATGGGAAAAAAATTAATGAGTTGAACGCGCTCCTTTATGTATTTTACAAAGTATAGTGAAATTCTGAGGGCGATCGCCCTCTTTACACGTCACTCTTTTTAGAAGCTCATTCGTGACGATACTTGAGCCTTGGGGTATGACGTCGTTACGTCTTCAGAATACCTCCGAGGGAGTGATGAGGACACGAGAGCGGGGATCTACACAACCAATGTGAAGAATCCAAATAGTTCTCACGAGGACGATATATTTAATGGATGGATGTTAGGGAGTGCGCGCAGTCAAATTTACACATTTCTCTCGAACATTAACCAAGAAATTTTAGTGAAAAATAAATGTTCAATGCAAAATTGCGAAAAGGATGGAATTTTAACTTGATCTGATATATCTTCTACATCTACATGGAAGTAGGGGTGAGAGGTTAGATGCTGTCGTAAGGGCAAAAACAGCCTAATAGGGTATACCATCGATATGATCTTAAGCTTTAATAGCTGAAGATAGCTAGAATGATGAGATGGTTCCTTGCTTTTGCTCCCGGAAAGTTTCTTAGCACTATACTCAGAATAATCTATAGTTCGATAATAACTTACATGTAATTTTTTGCTTAAAATTACAAACATATTGACATTCTATTAGTATTATAACTCGCAGCTAACTTTTTATCTTATCTAGGAATTTTTGCTGAATTTTTTGAATCCGCCTCTGCCTTAGGGCCCTTGATCGGAATTGATGGGATGGTCCCTTGCTTGCTTCCGGAGAGTAAATTAGTTTTTTTTTCCCCACGTGGTCATACGCAGTTTGTACTGTTTTTTGACAATTTATTTATTTATTTACTTATTGTCATTCACGTGGTCCTAAGCTGTTTTCGCTACTTTCTAAATGTATTTGTTTATTTAGACGTGTATTTATTGGCAATTTTTGACTTCCTTTTGTAACATGTCACAAAGACGAGACCTCCCTCCTAAGTGAAAATCTCGAATTTATTCAGCACCCCCTGGTTTTGAGAAGAAAATAGAGATAGAATATTTTTGTAATTTGTTGAAACATTTATTATATTTAAATCTTAATTTTTAACGGTGGTTTTAAAAAAACATCGCAATTTTGTATTTAATTTGCATAAACATTTCTCACATTTTTACAATGATTTGATAATNAGTACAAACTGCGTATGACCACGTGGAGGACAATAAACTAATTTACTCTCCGGAAGCAAGCAAGGGAAGTATTCCATCAATTCCGATCAAGGGCCCTAAGGCAGAGGCGGATTGAAAATTTTTTTTGCATAAGTTCCTAGATAAGATAAAAAGTTAGCTACGAGTTATAAAACTAATAGAATGTCAATATGTTTTTAATTTAACGCAATAAATTTACATGTACAAGTTATTATCGAACTATAGATTATTCTGAGTATAGTGTTTAAAAATCATAAGAGTTGAAAAAGAACCCACTAAATTCACAATTTATTGTTACAATAAACACGCTCGTAGACAAAACCTAGAGAACCTGTATAAGAAATTTGTAAACAGTGATTCAAAAACATTGCTTCCCATTTTGATTTTAAAAATTTAGATGTTTTATCACTGCCACGGTAGTTTTAGTGATCCTGAATTGTTGTATAATAATATGGAAAACTCCACGAAAGTACAAATGTGTGTGACCTCCTTATGATTCATCGTCCATCAGACGTAACAGTCGCCGGGAGCCTCCCCCTCCTTCTGAGAGCGAAAGTGGTTTTTATGGACGACTCGTCACTTACTTTGCTTGCGACTGCGGATATTGGGAATTGTGGTCATTTTAGTATCAAGACTTAAAATGTTTGACGCTCATGAAGTATTCAGAACAGATGCACTCTTCTTGTTTAAAAATGTAAAATCAGCGAAGTTTTGGTAAATAATTTGCATTAGCGTTAGGGAAATAAGTTCCTGCGTATTTGAGAATTATTGTAAATATCGAGAAATTTGTAGGTTAAATGGTATTTAGTAAGTTTATGTAGTAAAACATGATATTAATTTATAAAGGAAATAGGTGAAACAATATATTTTCCATTAAATTGTGACACATATTTTAAATTATGTTTAGAATGTAAGAGACAATATGTAAATTTTAAGTAAATTTTGTTTTTCACGTTGTTTAAATAACTTCGATTGTTATTTCGACTATCATGTAATTCTAATCATGTGTGGTTTTATTTATTATGTTCAATTTCAATTACTATTGTAACTTCATTATCTAAATTCTAATTATTTTTTAGTGTATTTATTATTGTAATTTAACTAGTATTGTAATTTTAATTATTACTATAATTTGTCTTTTTTCTTTTGTATGTGCATTTTCTGTACCTGGTTCGGCGGGAGAGCAGACCTCACGCTCTGAGCGAAACCCAATAAATATTCCATTCTATTTCTGTTTCTATCTTCTATTCTCAGTGAAATGAAGGAGACGAATTCGAAGTAAAAGTTAACATAACATGTAACATACCGAAACATTATTATTTTGAAACGTTGTGTGCGCGATGCGAAAGATGTTCGAAGGGAGACGATTATTCAAAGACGAAAGGAGGATAGAGATGGAAGACAAAATGAGGAAAAAGATCACTACAACGCAGTTCATCTGATACTCCTTCGTCATCTTCTCTATTGAGCGGCAAAAAGCGGATATTTTAGCAGCTGCTTCACCGACGTTTCATTCGCGTAGAGCAACGCACTCGCGAGATGAGAAACCAAGCGACCGAACATTCTTCGTGTATTTGACGAACGTTCCGTCAGCGACGGCGCGTAAGACCTACACACTCGGATACTCCACGTCGTCGCTTCGTATCGAGAACTTAAAGAGGTTGGATACCTAGCTACATTCTTTTGGAAAATTTATCGCCTACTCAAGAAAAAAAAAATCTGTGCCACCGACTTAACGAGAAGAAACTGTTCTAAACACGAACTTCGAATGACTCCGACTCAAATGTTTTCCTGTAAGAGTTATATATGTAATTTAAGAAGGGTAATTTTTTTCTATTATCTGTTCAAATAAGTCAGCGTAACTCGTTTAAGTCATACGAAATAAGACCAATTGGCCATACTTCCAATATAATAAATTGATAACATTATGTATTTGTTCCCCCCAGGGGACATACATCTAGTCAGTACGTGTTTGGCGAACACGGGTTCCCGAGCTGAGTCTGGCGTTACTTCCACTTACTTGTGCCATGCTCCTTCCTTTCTCTTTCCTGACCTCCCTTGGTCACCTCTTGTTCTTTTCGATCCCGACGCTATTAAGACTGGGGTATCTTTTATTTTCCTCATTCCTCTCATTTTTTGTCCTACCCCTCATTTTTGTCCCCCCTTATTCTTTGCCCCCCCCTCATGGTATGTGCCTCCCTCATTGTAGCCCCCCCTCCATTTGATGTATGTTGTGAGATATGTTATGGTGTGTTGTAGATCAGGAGGGTTTTTAGTGGGTAGGGTTGAATCATTCGACGAGTCCCACACGCGGGGAGTCATGTTGGCTCTCCCTAGTGCGTAACTGCATTTTCCCTACCTGTACAAATTTTTCGTGCTCCAATGACCTTTGATGTCGACATGAGCCGTAAAGCCCCACAAAAAAAATGTTTTTGTCAAATAGATGCTCAGTTTCACCATTGAAAATAAAATTTGTTTAATATTCTATCAATAACATAAAATAAATATATTCGTTTTTCTTAAGGAAAAGCGCGTGCCATGGCGCAGAAATGCTAAATCCACCTGCCATCGGAATTGATGGGATGGTCCCTAGTCTGTTTCCAGCGTGTAAATTTGTGTTTTGTCTTCCACGTTTTTATACCCAAATTTTAAACCACGAGTGAGAGAGATTGCTGAAGGAGTATGGAAGTGAACCCCCAGACTCCCCAACGAGCGACGAGTTAATGAAATGAAATGAAAAAAATTTAATATCATCAACAACTAAGAACAGTTTGGTTTTTGGCAAATTTTCTTTTCAAACTGCAAATAACTGTTTCATTGATTTAGAAAATGTATGTTGATTGAAGATTTTGAACTTCTGAAAATAAACATGTGATAAATAAGACACTGGAATCTTGAGTACTGCGTTCGGTCAGTATTTTATACACTTTACATATATATTATAGTATTTCTAAATGGGAAATGTAGCTTAGTGCCATTGAAGCTTATCTACATGGAGTGGAAGGAGGTAGGAGTTGGGTGGTAGGCTATTGTTAGCAGGTGGTCCGGTTAGCTGGGTTTACCAACAACTTGGCCCACTTGGAGGGGTTAGCAGAAGTAGTTAGTAATAGTCAGAGTTATTGATACTAACAGCAGTAGGAGGTGGACAGAGGAAGGAAGGTTTGCTTTTCAGTAGTCACAACTATGTGAACTGGGACATTCATGGTAAAAGCTACAAATTTTCTGGTACAACGGGGATGAGCGACAACGCTACCACATGCTACGCGGGTGTGACAACACACTTTTCATGAATGACAATCACTCATCCAAGTACAGTAGAGCCTCTCTTAACGGGCCTCGCATTAACCGGCCTGTATTGTTTCCCATAGGTTTTCTCTCTCTATAATGGCTGGGAGATAACACAAACATTGACTGTTTGTCGAGCCTTTGCTGGAAAGTTCCTGGAAAGAAAAACAGGGCTCGACGGTACTTGTGCAAAGTGTTTGTGATTTGGTGGGAGAGGGAGGGAGGGAGTTCCCCGGTTTGTTTCCCCTCTTTGCTTTCGAGTCTATTTCTCTTCGTGTTCGTTCGTGTATGGTAAAATGAATTAAAACGTCTTATTTGCTTCTTTATTTATAAAAAAGAACCTGATGAAATCGCGGACTCTTTGCGATTCTCACGGGAACCTCTGATTAATCGACCAGGCCGGTTAAAAGGGGTTCTATACTGTAGTTAGAATCGCTACGGACAGGTGGCATTCGGAATTTCCTTTTTGCTGTATAACGTAGTTCCAAAGTGGATATTTCCTTCAAAGTTTCGTTATCAAAAATTTTCACGTTTCATTAATTTTTATGTGACGAATGAAAATAAAATAGTTAATATCTAGATCTCAGGTTTTTAGATAATATCAATGATATAAAGATAACTCTCGATTAAATTCGACAAAAATGAGTAATCAATATGTGTGTTCCATAAAACATAGAAATATTGGGATAGTCCTGAATATTGGATCGGTTTTAAGTGCGGTCTACCTCCTTTCTTTGGGAGAAAAACCGAGAACGTCGGCCGCAATGCGCTTATCATTTGAAGGTTAACACGTCATTGTTTGCATTCACTTTGCGACTCGCCGATCCAAGTTCACGGCTGTGTTTGGCTCATGACGTCAGTCGCGAGGAGGAAAGAACACTCAAAATTGTACTATAGACCCTAGTTGGCAATATTAAAAAGTAACAGCTTGTTTTACGATAGTTTTCATGGCAGTCGGTGATCGCTCTAAACATGAAAAAGCGACAAAATTTATGACTGTCTCTCTTTCCTTGACCTGAAAACGAGAAGATAAGGAGCATTCTCAAATAACGGATGGTTTTCTGAGATACTTCAGTACAATTACATGAGAAAAAAATATTAGGGTGTACAAAGTAGATGAATTAATGAGTTAAAGTCATTAGAATGAAAACAGTTTTACGTATTCGCTGAAGTTTCGAAAAAACTTCTTTTTTTTCTCATTCATATATTCTTCTTTATACGCCTATATCGATCCCGCGCGTTGAACCATACATTATTCTCTTAACAATACACATCAATCCACGCTTCCACCACGACACCACACACTCGAGATCAAGGGGAACTAATCTATGTGTAAGCCCTAAGGAAGAAACGTTTTTCGAGACGTCGGCGAATATTTAAAACTATTGTTATTCTAATGACCTTAGCTCATTCATTCATCTGCTGTGTTCACATTGCGGTCAATAACTACTTAGTAGAATAAACTTCATAAATCTTTTCAAAATTTGAGAATTTAATGAAACATTTTTAGATTCAACTATGATTATAGTGTGATATCGGTTATTTAATATGATCATTCAACATTGAAAGTTGGTGTCGGAAAGTCGTGAATGATTTGCTGTTATTTCCAATATGGCGTCTGTTCCAACTGGTGCCTACAACGTACGTTTATGATACGATATTTCTTCGGAGCCTCTTACTTTCCCTCTCTCCACGAATTCGCTTCGCTATCGAGTGGAACACGAGATATCTCGTTTCTGCAGAATACGTCCAGTTGATAAGATCAGCTAAGGTCTGTCACGAACTTTATCGAGTGTCAATGAACTAGAATGTGGAGATTTCTGGAATACCTGAAAAGATAAATGATGATATCCATATTAACTTGACAAACTTGAAAATAAAATAACAGAACGGAATGTGTCCTACGCGAAGACAACTTATAGTGAATACACGTATTACGTATGTTTCGATAATACTTTGGCAAAGAGAGTCATAGTGTTTACATTTGCTGATGTCAATTCTGAGAAATGCTCACAATCAAATATTAAACATTGATAACAATTGAAAAAAAATTGTTTTGTCTTTTGTCACATTGTACCCAAACACTTTCATTGAAAATTGTAGTCTTAAGATTTCTAAACTGTAATCATTATTGTCTATTATACCTTAGTATCGCAAAGTTAGGCAATTAAGTTGATAAATTCAATTTGGCTACTAATAGTCTTTAATTAATTCTCTCGTTCAAAACAGGTGGATGACATAAGATCACGGAAATGGTCACTTCGTTACTATGGACTGTTCGTACTGTTAATTTTCTATTCAACCTTTTAAGAAACGAATGTTTTGTAAAATAATGTATTAAGTATATGTAATGAAATGTGTAACTATGATAGTAGACATCAGTATTGTCAATACGGTGTTATACAGTCATTCCGTAATAGTATTCACATTTATAATTCCTTCAAACAATTTTGTCCGCAAAGGTATACTGATTAAATAAAAATATTATTGGTTAGACCTAACTGTAATATAAACACAAAATTGTGGAATGAATAGAAAGAAAAACGTTATGGAGTTTTTCCTGCGATGTGGTTTCCCTGTTTTATTGCTTAGTCGAAATTCTTGACCAGGTGTTTCAATACTTAGGCCAAAATAAATACATCCTTCATAGATCGGCTACGTTCCGACTTTTTTATTCCTTTACGAACTCTTGCGAAACCTGTTGTTCACCAATTCTCTCTTCCCCTTTTCCATTTCATATTCCTTTCTCTTTCATACTCAGCTCTTTTCTGACCATATAGTTCCAATTCCAAAACACATGCCCAACCTTTCCACATTTGCATTCCATTTGCCTTCTCTTTTCCGCCCGATTCACTTTTCAATTATCACTTTACAGTTCCGCGTTGTGTCACGAATTCCACGACATATGGATTTACGAAATGAACCACTTTGTTGTATTCTTTTCTGCTAAGTTTACTTCCGGTGCGTTACCCTTCCGTTAATACTTCCTGTCCTACCTTTTAATTAACCCTTCAGTTATCTTTCCTTTTCTTATTCTCTTTCTCGCGTTAATTTTGTGTGGTATTCACAAATCAAGCGGCAGAATAATTCCATTCTTCAAACATAGTCGCTGTATCTTTCGCATTTTCTTCTCACCTTGTGACCTCATACACTAACATACTGCGCTGTACTAGTCCTGTATTATCAATGTTAAATTTTGAAACTCCGACTCGTAATAAACTGTAAGCGTGATTGGAATTGTTGGGAGCTGATTTGCAAACTCGCGCGAGGAATGCGTCTACTGGTTGAGAATCAACTCCCCAAGCTGCTGCAAACATAATAGACCCTGTGTAGCCAACCGTAGTTGTCGAAAGAGAAAAGGGTCAAGCTTTGTATCGGAAGTTTCGTTGAAAAGTGATCATCATGCTTAAGGTTATGTTGACTGAAGTCAAGTTGCCAACTATTCACGAAACTTGGAAATATTCAACAAAGGGAGTTCTAATTAATTAATCATTCGCAGTCCTGATTTTTAATGTTGGACAAAGAAAACTATTTCGTGATTTTAAAACTTGATAATTAATTTAGACTGTCAGTTGACTCCTTCTTTGACAAGGGTCGCATTGTCTTCAGTCACGTGATGCGTTTGCCATTTCCGTGAGAACAATATTTTCCACAGTTTTTGGTGAATTATTCTTGTAAATGCCAATTAAGGTGTACAAATCTTAACGTCATTGTGTTCCTATATCAATTTGCTACGTCTTAGTAGGTTTTTTTTGCTATGTTAAGCCGGTACTTTTGCCAGGGTATCAAAAAACATGGGCGCGAAAGTTTCTCCATATACGTCCTTAGTAAATTAAAGTCACATAATTCACAATTTTGCGCCATAAGTGTTGGAAATACATCGCCACAGGATAGGGAATAGTTCAAACTATCAATTTAGAATAATTGGGGGATACCTAGACAGATATAAAAACTTAAGTAGTGGGAGACATGGCTATTGCTATGCCTTGGTGAACTTGGATCTGATATATCACGCCATTGTTGCAGGATGTCTTCGAATGACGAAGCAGCAGCCGCTGCAGTGTCTGCAGCATCGAACCAGGAGAAGCCTCCGCCTGCGGCAACACCACCTGCGCCCGCCGCCGCCGCCGCTGCAGGGGCTGTAAGCAAAGTCATAGCGGAAGCGGAACCTCGTCCTGAATCGCCCGCCACCCCCAGCACCCCAGGCACACCGGGAGGCTCACCGTCGTTTAAGGCGCAGTTCAGAGCCTTCTCCAAGTTCGGAGATACGAAGTCGGACGGCAAACACATCACTCTGTCGCAAAGTGACAAATGGATGAAGCAAGCGAAAGTGATCGATGGCAAGAAGATCACGACCACCGACACGGGAATTTACTTCAAGAAATTCAAGTGAGTCATCGCTTCGTTCTAACTCTCCTCCTATTCCATTTGCATCATTCGGGTGTTCTTTGAAGAATGGAAAGCGGGGGGAGGGGAGGGGGGGAAGAATCGTAACAAAGGAATGTGGAAGAACTACGGTCTAATATCACACAATCGCAACACTAACGGCAAAAACTGGTACCTCGGCGCACCGTGGCGCCTTCAAGTGGTGAGCGAGCATCACTACGTTTTGGTGAATATCTAGTTGAGCGCACAGGTTACGATGTATATCACAATCCTGTAGATTAGAGAACAGTATAAAGAGAACGAAATAAAAGATGGCACGAAAACCCAGGTGGAGAAATTGGGGGTAGATACAAATAACCAAAATGAAAAAATAACAGATATTTATGTAAACTACACATTAATAGCAAACACAGGTAAGTGTTTATTTCAAGTTGTACCCAATATAGACGGTGTTGTCAGTTACTCAATAATTATGAAATAATGGAGAAAGTCAATATCTTATGAAATAAAAAAAATCACTCAAAGTTCCTACTGTTCCTTATTTGTAATTCCTCCTAATTTAAAAAGCTTTTCCTGTGGGTGACAGCTTGTGTTTACGAAAAATAATGAAAACTTGCAAAATACTGACCACGGCTTGTATATCAGCGCGTGATATCACTAATTTAATAACTTTGCTTCTAAAAATTTTTTTTCAATTGGTTTTTGTCCTTTATCCCGGTCCCTGGACTCAAAGGTCATTATCCGGGTTTAATTCTCTCTTCCATATGAACTATTTCTTGCGTAATATTACCTGACGGGCGCAACAACTGTCGAACATCTGTTTTCTAAGAATATATGTTTTCATTACCTGGAACGTATTTTGTCCAAGAAATTAAGTCCATTTGTAAAACACATATCGGCTGTGAGTTAGTTCTATGCGCCGACGGATAGAGGCGCAACCGTCTCTAGCTTCAAGGCTAGCGCAGGGTTCAAGTGATATGTCGTGACTCTATGATATTAGATGGTGATTAGAATCATAGTTCATATGCGTCCTAACCCGTAGTGGAACACGACATTGCGCATCGAGGCGGAAGTGAAAAATATTGGTCAGCCAATGAAACGCAACACATTTTTTGAAAGGGAAGTTTAAGGTGCTGTACAGATTTATGTTAATATCTTTGACTGTGTTGAATGCGTGAAGCGATATCCTAACACGTCCGCTCCGAAAAATGTCTTTGAATATGATTGGCTTGCACGGGGAAGGACACAACTTGTCTTATTCCACTACGGGCCAATCCGGGGTTGTAGTGAGATACGCTCCCACACTGCTTTGGTGTTAATATTTTTTTTAAATCAAAATGTCCTCGTCTACGTAAATTAGATCGAATACAGACGAAACAATCACCCTTTTGCACTTAAAATAAGGGTGTGGACTGATGGAATTGGGTTTTGGCTACAAGTGCCAAGTGCTGGGACACGAGAACTCACTCACACACATCGCACCATATCCTGAGGGCGGAATGATTGATTCAACAATGGAAAACTCGAAAAGACATATGAGAGGTAAAGAAAGAAGGCATTGAACACTTGTCATGTGTTATGATAACACAGAGTGTAATCTATACTGAGTCAACAGGACAAAAGGCGCAACACTATGTTCCTTATCGTTTTACATTTCCTCTCCACATCTTGTAATCAGTAAATATAAATAAATAAATTTATTGTCAAAAAAGCAAAAGTTACAAACTGTGTATGACCACGTAGAGGACAATAAAATAATTTACTCTCCGGAAGCAAGCAAGGGACAATCCCATCAATTCCGATCAATGATTCTAAGGCAGAGGCGGATTCAAAGAAATTTCAGCATAAGTCCTATATAAGATAAAAAGTTAGCTATGTGTTATAATACTAATAGAATATTAACATGTTTGTAATTTAACACGAAAAATATATTTTACGTGTACAAGTTATTATCGAACTATAGATTATTCTGAGTATAGTGTTTAAAAATCATAAGAGTTGAAAAAAAACAACACTAAATTCACGACTTATTATTACAATAAACACGCCCCTAGACAAAGCCTAGAGAACCTGTAAAAAATCCGCCTCTACGCGAAGGAAAACCGGAGAAAAACTCGGGCCAGGAAGGGGCTACAGAATTAATGTACACAACCGTGCCAAGGTTGAGTACATATTTAACTAAATTTACATGAATAATAAGACACAATATCAGCATGCAATAAAATAGTTTTTGAAATTGTTAAAAGTTATTTAAAAAGTGCTACAGCAATGGCGTGATAAAGTACAAGACGGATTTAACTTTTATTAAAATCAATAAATTCTTTTACAGTGTAGAAGCACTGGTGCAGGAGGTAGTTTTTAACCGCGAATTTGAAGATATTCAATTTCGTAGTATCCTTTATTTTTTGGGAGGGAATTATATAGAACGATTCCCGAATGATACGGTCCCTTTTGGCAAAGAGTGCCTGCGTCAATGCGTTTTTAAGACTCGGCGCTCGGTGCCTGACAGAGAAGCGATACGCGCTCCAAAAATACTTTGTCAATTCTCCTCAAGCAGATAAGTGCACTTTCACACTTGCAATATTGCAAAACATATCGAATATTGAGAAAGAATCATTTCACGTCAAAGATGCACTCTGCCGACCGTCACAACTACACTCAACTGAACACTAGGGCGCTCGTAGTATATTCGTAATTTATAAATTTTAATTTGTATTAGCAACTTTAATACGGAATCCATTGAACTTTATATTGCATAAATCGAATAACTTGATAGACATTTTTCGTAATGTAAATCTCTCACAAACTAATGCATTAATTATTTTTTCTTCAAAATCTTGTGTAAAACTGAACAGAAAAAGAAACTAATACTACACGAGATCATAGTGTAGAGTTAAAATCACTGGAATCGGATACACGAGAAAAACAAATAAGATTCTTGTAGTTCTGGTTCTAAACATTTTAATATCAATTGTATTTTGTTTTTGCTGAATCGTATTCGTTAAACAGATTTATTTGATACATTATTTCTATTTATATTGTTTGGAGTGTGCTGAAACATTAAATTCGCCCCTGCCTAAGTGCCCTTGATCGGAATTGATGTGATGGTCCCTTGCTTTTGTCGAGAGAGTAAATTAGTTTACTGTCCTCCACACGGTCATACGCAGTTTGTAACTGCTTTTTTTTTAAGAAAATTTATTTATTTGTTTTTTCACGTGTCATTGATGATTCAAATATTAAATTAAGGAAAATAGTTTAATTTATATAAGATAACATTAGTAAGGGATACCCAGATGATATATAATTCAATCTTATTTTTATGTATGTTTGATACATGGTTCTGAAATTAATTCTTTATGAACCCAAAATAAAAACCCTTTCAATTTGCAACGAGTGAATTGCAGCAAAATATACGAAAGAAGTTTGATTTATAATCTGGAATATTGATGTAATGGAGACCGTCGTAATAGCTGAACCGGAGAAGAATTCGTTCTCTCTTTATCTCTGACATTTAAACTACACTCGAAAAAATAATCAAATTGTCATATTATTTTGTATTATAGAGATATCCTTTAATAAAATGTCTGAATTACATTTTTAGGCAACAGAAACTCGGAGTTGACGACTACATGAAATTTTTGGAAGATCTTGCCAAAAACAAGAAGTTCGAGGCGGAGGAATTGAAGAACAAAATGTCCTCTTGCGGTGCTCCTGGCCTCACCACTGCGGTGAGTAGCGAATTCCGAACATAGTGTGTCCTAACAGGATGCTTGTTCATCAACGAAATATCTTAAAGAATATTCATGTTTTCACTTCTGGTAGTTGATTTTTTACCGTTCTATAGGTATTATTAATTTATTATTTTATTAGGTATCGAATACCAAAGATTTGTTTATTAATTTTACATTAAAAGATTTAGCTGAAATTGGTTCTCTTACGTGAAAAGTCAAAATTAATTATAAATAATAAAAATGAAAAATTAAATCAGATAAAAACATCAAGAAACGCCTTTATATTTAAAACAAAGTGTTTTACCATTGTGTACTGTACGGAAATATTGCACCGGGAATTAGGTAATTGTATTACGTCTCAATATTATTACTCCACAGAAGGTACAGTTATGTATTCTTTGACTGTCCAATAATATTATGAAAACGCACCTCAGTGGTTTTGTACCACACAATACGTATTACCATAATCAACCATTATAATTCAATTTTTTTTCTTATAAATTCAGCGCAATTTGCTGTGCTTTATCATTGATGTTAATTAAGTGCTCTCGAAGATAGTATTGCTTACCTCCTACATAGTGAGAAGATATACTCTTTATGCATAATTCTGAACAATATGTAATAGATAAATTTCTCTTTTACTACTGAGAGAAAATTTTCTATTGAAGTAAGATTATATGACTGAAAACTAAATCGCTTGTAGTAAGCAAAAGCCTGCCGTGGTGTTCTAATCAAAATTGTTTTCGTTAAAAGATATGTTCGTAATTTTATTTTGAAATACATTTATGTTTTATTGCATTACTTGAGCGTAAAAAGCCGAAAGAACTCTTGAAAGAAATGATTTCTTTCCATCAAGAACAGAAGTGGACTAATGTGATCTCTCCTTCGAAGATTATTGTCAAAACTTAAATATTTGTAGATAAGGTAAAGCTCTTCAACCCATACCAATACCTTCCTACACCTTCCTTACTTCCTTAATATTGATGAGTGTGTTAATGGGAGAAATTCATTTTCCACATTCAGTTTTAATTGTCCCTATATGTACGTGACGTGAAACGCGTGTTGTCCTCGTAGCTACTCAAAATCATGGTAATCCACACCGTACGCCGGAAATGATTTTAAATGATTTTTCGATTCACCCAAGCCAATCTAATATCTGAGCTTTAAAGTGCATGAATGTAATAAAGATTCGTTTAAAAAGTTCGCTCGGACTTTTGTGGTGAGGAAGCTCAAACCCGAATTCGCTCAGAAACGGAACCACGACGATCACATTCGAAACTACACTTCGCAAGTAACGAGGGAACTTTCAACAAGCGCAGGTCGAAAGTGGTCCATAGTTGTTGTTTTTTAATGCTGAAGCATATAGGATAATAGCATGGCATTTAAAAATATTTGCGACGATGGAACGCTAGAAGGCGCTGAAACCAAATGACGAAAAACCGGTTCCTTTTGCATTGATAAGACACATCTTTGTGCAAACAACTAAGCTACCAAACCGCGTCAAGCAGCGACAGCCGAATCTCGTGGCTGAGCTTTCATTCGTCCGACTTTCAGACATCTTAACAATTCGAGGCAAAGAAACAATTCCTGTTTTCCGCGCGTTTGAAAAAAGGAGGAGCTGAGCAAAATATATAATAAAACTAATCAAGTTCAGCTAACAGCATTATTCATGTTCAAGTTTCCATTCTCTATCTTTGTACAGAAATTCAAAGAAGATTGTTAGATCTATAATTTAATGTATTTGTTTATTTAAATATTGACAGTTACAAATCTTATGTTCTCAAAATGATCTTAATATAAGTAATGTATGGGTGGAAATTAAAGTGTGTATCATAATGCATTTAAATTTTTTTGGTTTTGGCAGGTATAAGAGAAATATATTTTTTGGGGGTGGGGGTCTTTAGGGCTCGTCAACTGCAAGGTCATTAGAGCCCTTAGAAATAAATTATCAGTACTACTAAAAATTTACCCATTCTTTTTTCAATAATTTGATGCATGCTTATAATTCAATAATTTGATTCGTGCAAAATGTTTCGTTTTGCGTACCTCCGATTTTTGTATTGCAGTAAAATACCCGATACTTTAAATGATAAAATAAAAATAAAATTTGTTTCGACATTTTGATACCGAAAACAAGGAAATAATTTTTTTTAATTACTGTCTATCAAGTGTGTGAAATATCATAATTATAAAATGATTGATTATCGTAGTTTGTAATGTCAACGAGATTCAGAATCGGAGAAGGTATTTGAAAAGGTAACGAGATATTGGGGTGATATCTCGACACACGGTGCGAAACTTAAGGCAGCAGTCGGGGGTCTATTACTACAGCGCCAGCTTCGGTCTGTTGTGGAAAGGGTTGACTTTCCCCGTGCTTTTCCAAAGTGTGACCGGAAAGTAGACACGAGAAATTGGCAAACTCGTGGATTTTTTTTTTCAATGCCTTCCATTGCGCCATCGTCGTTAATATTTTGAGACGATATAGTCGATATGTTTCAGTATATTAAATGTGAGGACCACTTTCGACCTTCTCTCGGAAGAGAAGGGTTAAGCAGAGTGATCACTGGTAATTCGGATTCGTATTCTACGGACATGGAGAGGGACGAGAGTTCGGATAGACACAAGAATGACGTTGCCTAGTGAATGCAACAGTGAATCCCACCCGCAAAGCGAGTGAGCGTTGAGGGTTGCTTTCCCTACAGGGGGAGCCAGCTGTTGGGGGGAGTGTCCTCCTCAAGTGCGTAACCAGACTTTTTAGCGGAGAGGAGCAAGGTCTTCACACATTACTGGAGGACAGGTAGATACATCATCTCATCTCTACTAAAACGTGACACAAACCCACATCAATGATTCGTGCAATTTATACTTTTCTACCGTCGTGGGCTACAGAAAGATTTTCATTAATTGCAGGAGTAATGCGACATGAATTTTATTTTCAATTAGATATTATGAATTAGAACTATACATGTTAGATTCGCGTGTGAATTATATAACCGAGTGTTTCATTAACGCCCGTAAATTTTGAAAGGGATTCATGTCTATTCTTTTTTTATAATAATAATAATAATAATAATAATAAATTTATTGTCAAAAAACAGTACAAACTGCGTATGACCACGTGGAGGACAATAAACTAATTTACTCTCCGGAAGCAAGCAAGGGACGTGTTCCATCAATTCCGATCAAGGGCCCTAAGGCAGAGGCGGATTCAAATTTTTTTTTGCATAAGTTCCTAGATAAGATAAAAAGTTAGCTGCGAGTTATAATACATAAATAATGTCAATATGTTTGTAATTTAACGCAAATATGTTTGTAAATGTACATGTACAAGTTATTGTCGAACTATAGATTATTCTGAGTATAGTGTTTAAAAATCATAAGAGTTGGAAAAACCCCACTAAATTCACGATTTATTGTTACAATAAACACGCCCCTAGACAAAGCCTAGAGAACCTGTATAAGAAATCCGCCTCTACCCGAAGGAAAAACGGAGAAAAACCCGGGCCAGGATGGGGCTACAGAATTAATGTACACAACCGTGCCAAAGTTGAGTACACATAAAACTAAATTAATATGAGCCATAAGACAACACAATCATGCAAGAAAATAGTTTTTGAAATTGTTATAAGTTATTTAAAAAATGATAGAATCCATGATAGAATGTCAATGTCAATATGTTTGTAATTTCACGCAAAATATAAAGGTTTACAAGAGTTACGGGGGTGAGATTTACAAATTATCCGAACTATCCTCTTCTGAATTCCGAAATTTTGAATACTCTGACCGGAATTGCCCCAGAAGGTAATGCACTTTGATTTTGGTTATTTGAGTATTCTGGATGAGGGGCAAAGGTCGTTCCCCGCCCTTCTCTTGTCCTTCAATATTGTTTGTATGGTCGTTAATGTACCGTCGTTTTCAGGCTCCATTAGTAACCTTCTGTCAACAGCTGCTATTCACCCGTCATGACCTACAAACTGCAAAGTCGTCTCCTTCTTGTGGATTCTCAATGTCTCTCGATTCGCCCCCGTTGAATAGTTGTGAGGGGGTTGAAGGCGGGGTAATTATAGCATTTGTCGGTTTTGGATCAAAGAAAGGAAAACGGTTTGAGCGGTCACTTGCACCCAGGGAATCCACATCTATCACAATCCTACATGAATGGGAGGGATGGGGGTGGGGGGTGGGGGAATCTCCCTCGATGGGAGTGGTTACGAAGTTGTTTTTTTTGTACGGAATTTCTTGTGATTCTTATGGACAATTTTAAACAGTAACGACAATTTGTTACAAAAAAGTGATTTGCGAGGAACAACTATGAAGTTTCAAGTGGATTTACTCAGTTCATAAGCAGCGTGACCTGTCATTGGTCTGTACAGGTATGACGTAGATGTCGCAGACGAAAACCAAGTTTCTCTTCAAAAGTGTCGGTCAACTCCACGATTTTTATTGACATTTTCATCTGTTATCGGAGTTGAAAAAAAATTACATTCGAAAATGAATTTGAGGAAATGACGATATATTTCGTCTAATTCTTAAATAGTCCATATAATACTTGAATGGTCGGTAAGGTGTGTTTTAAGAACTAAAATCTGTATCAGACTATATACAATCTACCACAAAGAACGTCCAGTATATAATCATACGAAATAATTAATTCAAGAATTACGACTTTCTTTGGACGAACTGAATTTTGTGATTAAAAGCTAACAATGTTTTTTCACTTTCGTTTGAAGCCGTCGTCAGGTGCAACAACATCATAACACAAAAAAACATAACAACACAACAATTGAACACGATATTAAAAATAAGTATAATCACAAAATATGTTTACAAAAAATCAGAAACTATACAGACATATTGCATTGAATATATCATTAATAATGATCACTTGATGGATTGGGATAATACATTAATTTGGGACAAAGAAGTGCATTATTACAAACGTTACATATCAGAAATAATATTTATAAAAAAATACATACGGGAGTTAGAATTTACGCACAGACGCAGAATAGCTATATGGTATTTACGATGCACTATTATAACATGTCTCAGTCGTTTCTGCTTTTTTATAAACATATTTTGTGTTTATATTTATGTTAATATCATGTTCTATTGTTCTGTTGTTGTGTTTCTCGTCAAAATGTTATTTCACCTGACGACGACTTCAAACAAAAATTTAAAAGGTGCGAAGAGCTTTNTAAGAGACAGGTGCGAAGAGCTTTAAATCACAGAATTTATTTTTTGTTCGCCCGAGAAAGGTCGTAAATTTCGAGTTATTTATTTGCACATTTTTTCCCATTAGTTTTTTTTTCTTGTCTCGTCCCCATTTTCCAACATTTCGTGACTTTTCCTGTTTCTCTCCTAATTCTGTTTCTCCTTCTTTATGCTTCTCGTCCTCAATCCTGGATATGTGGACGTACTTATCATTCTAGCCTTAACCTTTCATACCTCCTTTTTTATTTCCTTTATTTCGTCAATGTACTATTTTTTTAAACAAATCCCATATTGCTTCTCTGTCGCAATCATGTCTGGTCCCCTCTCAGCTATTCCTACAGTAATCATCTTCTTAAGGTGTTTTGCTCGTTCCCGTCCCTCCCAAAAGACATCTCGTCTCTCTTTTCTCCGCTCCGTGTCCACAACCTCACTGTTCTTCACCCACCAATTAAAATCTGTGCAAATACACCTTATAATCTCCATGTCCTGTCAACATTCCCACGATACCTGGATTCGGGCTGAACCATTTTCTTCTCTTCTCGGCGAAAGTTACATAGGGTAAACACATATAGTTGTATCCCTTTTGGTGATCTATTCCATTAATATCTGTGTTATCTGCTGCTTCCTTCCTCTCTCGTTTATTTATTTAAACAGACGCGTTTCGACGCGTTTAATTCGTGTTTCGTCAGTGCAGTGTTCAAAGTCACGTGTTCGTTCCCCTGTTTCAGCCTGCCGCCGCCGCCGCCGCTGCCAAAGTGAACGCCACCGTCGGTCGCTTGACGGACACGACGCGCTACACGGGCGCCCACAAGCAGCGCTTCGACACCACCGGTCGAGGCAAAGGACTGGCGGGACGCAAAGACGTGCCCGACACTGCGGGCTACGTGCAAGGCTACCAGAACAAGAATACCTACGACAAGACGCACTAATCGTGTGCTTTTCACTTCTTCATCGCAGAAACATATTTATACGTTTCGCGCGCCCATGAGAAAGCATTGCATATTTTAAGTGTAAGCCTTTGTAAAAATAGAAGAAGAACAAAGCCTTTCAGGATGTGCTGGTTTTCTTGAACTCGAGTTCGATTGAAAAAGAAAAAGATACACGCTTTCTTTTGCAGGACACAGGAAGGAAACGGACAGTGCATTGTCTCACAGACAAATGCATCAACGGGAAGGATATTTAATTAGACAATAATTTCCACCCGCGCACACATTATTTTAATTATTTTAGGTTCAATTTAATTTTCTTATTGTTCTCTCAAACAAATCCTGTTTCTAGAGGGTTTTTGCCGGTGTCTTTTAATTAGTTTCTTATCGAATTAGTAAGAACGTAATATTCGACTAGTGCGGCTATCCGCTATGAAATGAAACATTTCGTATGAAAATACTGAAAATGTGTTTAGATTTGACGATGCGAGTTTAAAACCGCGTTAGTGACGTACACCGTTTGTTGAATCATCTTCACATCTTTCAATATCGAATACTCTGCGTTGAATCGTCGTTCCCATTTCGATGAAGACGGTGAATTCAAAACCGTAATGTGTCTCCCACAATAACTGAATAAATTGCTGCGGTAAAAATGCTTATCCTTCTTCAGTTTCCTCGGTGAAATGAACTTCACAATGATCGATTACGCACGAGAACTCTCGCTTTACGTAAGTGGAGTGGCGTCGCGATGCACTCACTCAGCGAAGTGCCTTGCAACGGTTTGCAAGACATTACAGTCTCCGTTGCAAGACATTACAGTCTCCATTGCAACACATTACAGTCTCCATTGCAAGACATTACAGTCTCAGTTGCAAGACATTACAGTCTCAGTTGCAAGACATTACAGTCTCCATTGCAAGACATTACAGTCTCAGTTGCAAGACATTACAGTCTCCATTGCAAGACATTACAGTCTCAGTTGCAAGACATTACAGTCTCCATTGCAAGACATTACAGTCTCAGTTGCAAGACATTACAGTCTCAGTTGCAAGACATTACAGTCTCAGTTGCAAGACATTACAGTCTCCATTGCAAGACATTACAGAACGTTTCGGAATGTTTCGTTTCGCGGCAGCATTTCTCTGAGTGAAACATCGCAGTCACTCCATTCGTGCGTATTTCGCTCTACAGCATTTTTCAATACGTCACGCGAGCACTTTTAACGTTTTACCGCGTTACACCTTTTGAGAATTTAGGAATCTTACGAAAGAAGTTCAATTCACAGAACCTATTATTTAATGTGCATATGTTGAGAATATTTCTAACTTAAACAAGAAACATTTTTCTTATGAAATGTATGTAATCTGTGACCAGCGATATTTAATTTTTAAAGTCACTTTCAGTTCTTTTGAATTTACAATCCTCGAAATGGGTCACGAAAAATACAAATGAAAAAAAAAATTCTGGAGTCGTTTGAAAATGATCCACAGAATTCCATCTTCAACGTTTAGTTTCAGTGGAAAGTTGGAATAAATTTCAAACGCGTTTGCTGTCCTCGCGAACATAAAGTATTTCTGATATCGTACGCAATGAAGATATTGTTAAAATAGAGCTTTTCAAGAATTTTTAAAACTTGTGCGTCGCAACTTTCATTAAAAGCATTGAGGCAGTTCATGTTTCTATATAGTTTTCAAAACGAGAAATTTGCGCAGCTATTTTAACTGATATAGTCACGCTGTTGACAACGATGGGCACTTGCATCAAGACTAAAACCTGCAGTTCGCTATTAATAAAAAAATTATGATGGTGATAATAATAAAAATAAGAAAAATTTATTTCTGACTGTTCCTTCCTGTGTCCACGACGAAGATGAACTTAACAGGATATTTCGGAATATGGCTTGAAGTAATGCAGTGTACCTGAAATATGTCTTTTTAAGGAATTCACGTGACAAACCTGATGTATGAGCTTTTAGGCGCCATTTAAATACAAAAGGTATCTCCTGTCATTTGACAACGCAATTCTCACCACTAGTACTGTCGTATGAACTTGCTTTTCGCTAAAATAAAATTTCGTTTTTATTAAAATTATTTTAATGAAATATTATTCTCGTAACAATATTTCCATGTGTACAGAGATACGCGACAATGTTCATGTCCATTTATCATAATTGAATTGGACATGTGCAGAAGCACGTACTAATGATTTAATTTGTATTTAACGCTATTGGCTTCTACTTAATTAATACTAACTCCTAAAATACATTGAGATAACTCGAACTCAATACATCACGTTAAAAATTAAAATACGACCTGAGTATTGCCTCTTGCTCAATATCCGTTTGTTGAGATTTTAGGGGCCCCATCATCAACATACGAGGAGTTTTCATGAGAAAAGTATTTTTCTGCGAATAACGTTTTCAGTTGGGGTCGTAGATTCAACTTTCTGTGAAAAAAGAAATTTTATATCCGGAAATCCATACGATCTTCATGTATTGACAAATTAAATATTCATTGGCGCTGTATCACTGGTATATACTGATGATAAATAGCTGGAACGGACATTTGTATTTTTATTATATGAATGCGAGTCTTTCTTTTTTTGTTTTTTCATGGAATCCAGCGTATGAAGTTACATTTCTAAATTTTAAAGTTCATTCATTATCTTCCTTTCCGCCAATTTTTAAAATTTATTGGAGTTTTTATTTGAGATTTCTGTCTTTTTCGTTTTTAAACTACGCAAATATATTTCTTTTCCAATATAAACATAATAATGTGTGATGGAGCTCCAGGAAACTCAAAAGCTCAAAGCAATAAAAAAAATCCATTACGAGATTTAATGCGACAATACTGCTCGATTTTTTATTTTTATAATAATAACAATTTATTCTATTGAGATTTCAAGAGTGATCAGTCATTTCAATCTACTAGTGTCAAATCACATGGACAGACGAGGATCATACCCTTCACATCTGGTCCAACACATGATCTTAATTGAGTAAAATATTATTTATTTGAACAATCACTTCCGCCTACGAGATTTCAAAAACTAAATACTTCGAAGCTCAGGGGACCGATAAGTTTGTCAAAACAAAGTCTATTGCATTTACAGAAAAGGCAAAATCCAATTTGGCATTCGCTTGCTGATGAACGTGTGTTAAAGGAACTCACTTGGTGAGTTCAGCCCATTCCCATCTATTGAGGCCGCGAAAGCGAGAATGGGGTTCCATCTTCCCTTCGTGGAAGGTGTCATCGTTGCGGGCGACAACGGATGTTTACCTGTTGTGGATGTTGAGTGCCTTTCAGATTTTATCTTTTGTGAATGTCGAACTACATATTAGAGGTTTATTGGTTAAGTTAGAGCCAAACTGGAAAACCCCCGAGACATAAGTGTGTTTTACTTAAGATCGCATGTCTCACGGCTAGAAACGTCACGCTCGCTAGCGAATAAACACAATTAGACACTTTGTACTTACTCAAATGATTCGATTACATTTCAACCACGATAATTCGCATTATATTCTACATCTGTCTCTCTTTTGGAGGAAGATATTACCCTCCCTCTAAACTTTTGCAGTTAGTGCTTTAAATAGCATCGGATGACGATGGAGCAGAAGCTTGCTCGACAGTTTACATCGTAAACACCTTAATACCCAGCTAAACAGTAGCTAAATAACGTTTAATTTCCTACACATTTATAACTCATTCTGAAATCAATGCATCAATACAGTTTTATGAAGAAAATTTGTGGTACATGTGTTTGGACAATCAAAATATTAGACTTCATGCGCTACCTTGAAATGTACTTAAGAAAGAAATCAGATGACTATGAAATGGTTCTCACCGTTCAAAACTAAGTGTATCCTCACTCCAACAAGAAACTAAATACGAAGTTATATGTCATAGAGATTAAAACCGCACAATCCTTGTTATAGCGAAATAAAGGCAATTAATCCTGTACGATTCTTCACTTTAGATTAGAATAACTGCTGTCTCATTTGGCGAAGGAAATCAATATTACGATAGTAAACACATTTTTGGAAGAAAATTTCGTTCGATTTGTGGTGTGAATATTTACTACTGTCTCAAATACTTTGCCGCTAGAATCAAAGCACAAAGGAAAATATGGTTTCTGCACAATCAACTTGTCAAGAATAAATAGAAATTTGAAAAGAGATAATATGTTAATTGAACTCTTTTCCCTAACGAAAATATAAAAAAAAACAAATAATTAATGTAGGATGTATAATTACAAAATTAATTGACATTTATCAATGTATGTCAGCGCATTGAAAATTAAGCAAGTATGAAACAATGCATTGAAAAATGATTGGTTTGCTTAACTACATTGGCAACCCGTAGCAAAATGAACTTGATTTTAATGCTTGAATGTATTTTCAGAGGCATCGTACGAATCTTTAAGTGGAAACTTACATTTCCACGGAGTTGATATCTCCTTTCAGAACGACAATTCGTCTACAAGATGCCTTTCTCAAATCCAATCATTATATCAAAAATTATTCTTGTGATTAAAAATGCTCTTGATGTATTTCAATAGCCACTATATTCTGCTTGCATGATAAAAAACATTTGCTGTGAATTTTGTATAATATAACAATATACTCAAGTGAATTCATCTGTATGTGAGTAAAAAAGTATGTTATCCTTGAAGCCAAGCAGAGCTATACAACCTAAATAAAATTTCTCCACTATTTTTAATATGTAAATTCAAAAATGAGAAATAATTTTTCGATCTATTTTTATGACAATTACATTTGTTTTGTCATTAATCAAATATCTGTATTATATTCACAAAATTTTAATGGTACAAGAAATGTAAAATAACACTTACGTTCAAGTTAGAACATGATCATTCTGAAGGGCTTCTTTTGAGAACGTTGAGAGTGAATGTGATATACCCTGTGTAATTATTTGTCTTATCCAGTTTCCTCATATAAAATACTTTTGTAGAATATTAAAATGTTTAAATATTTCGATGTATCTCTTGTAAACTTTGCAAAAACTAGACTTGGAGATAATTTGTATTGGTTGTGATCATGTTCATTAGTACATAGTTTATTGTTTACCTTAAATGGTAATTTTATTAAAACACAGTTCATCTAAAAGTGTTTCATCATTTTATATCCTGTGAAGTTAAGCAATGCCGTAACTACCGCCGGTTCGATTGCCTGGGGCCCCCAAGCGCAAAGGGTCTCCAGTATGGATCTTTTAAGATAAAAAATGTTCCTCTCTTAAGAAATTTGTTAGAGATGACTTTTAGTGTCATTTCAAATAATGTTTCAAAAGAACGTTGTGTCTATATTGGGTTTAAACTTTTCTCGAACAGTTGTTTCCCAAACAGTGTTTATAATTTTCAATGGAACCCCGAGGTACTACAATTATACTAATCTTCCCTTCTATATATCTTAAAATTTTATATCAGTTACTTTATAATATAGTTTAAGTCAAGCAACTTAGTCGATATTAATTTTTCAAAATTTTAATTATTCAACTTTTTAAACTCTTTTTTTTTCGTTCTGTCCCAATTATAAAATGCTCCATTTAAACTGTACAATTAATTATATATTTAACAGTAAAGTGGCTTCATTTTTGAAGTAAAGCGGTTACACATTAATTTATTTGTAAGAATTCCTAAATTGTTAAGAAAAAGCTTGTCAAAAACGTTTTAGCTGGGGGCCCCCGATGTGAGCATTAACCGGGGCCCCGGAAGATATAGTTACGCCACTGAAGTTAAGGTTTAAATGTATACGGTTATTAATTAAAGCTTTGTTTATCTCTTAGTGATCGCGATACGAAAAACATAATGGCCATATTCATTTTAGGATTCCTTCAAAACTAAACCAATATAAATTAAATTATTTGAATTTTAAATTAAATGAATGAAATGAATTGTCACATCAATGGCTAACTTCCTACTTGGAAGATAGGCATCAGCAAGGTGAAATTTCCCATGTTGAAAAAAAACTATGTCAATATTACCTTTCAGAAACAAAGCCACTTACTTGCGGAGTTCCTCAAGGTTCAATTTTGGGTCCTATCCTTTTTTTAATTGTACGTAAATGACATGTCATCCACCACATCCGATTGCGAAGTGGTTCTCTTTGCTGATGACACAGATCTACTACGTGAACATGTCAATGCGCAACAAAGTTCTATCTAACCACTCGTCCTGGTTTCATTCAAATTGTCTTTTGGTCAATACTAATAAAACAGTATCCATGTCATTTCGCAATAGTGTAACGAAATCTCTTCCTCCTACATCCCTTTCGCTAAACAGGACCCAAATAAAATCAGTCAAGATGAAATATATTTAGGGCTTCATATTCAAGACAACCTCAAATGGAATTACAAAATTGATAATTTGAATTCCAATATAAGCACAATATGCTATGAATTCCGAATTATAGTCAACAAGTTTCTCGCTTCGGGTATTTTGCAAAAATTTATACTCATTTACGGTACGGCATTTTCTTCTGAGGCCAATCCACTCAGAGCATTCAAATTTTAGAATTCAAAAGAGAATTGTTCGGCGAATATGTAAATCTCACCCCCGAAACTCATGTAACACTTTATTTAGAAAATCAAAAAATTCACCCTCTCCCTTATATATACATTTACGAAGTAGTCGTGTTTGTTAATAATAATAAATTTATTGTGAAAAAAGCAAAAGTTACAGACTGCATATGACCACGTGGAGGACAATAAACCAATTTACTCACCGGAAGCAAGCAATGGATCATCCCATCAATTCCGATCTAAGGCAGATTCAATAATTTCAGTAAAAATTCCTAGTNGTCAATAAAGTCAATAGGTTCGCAATTTAACGCAAAAAATTTACATGTACAAATTATTATCGAACTATAGATTATTCTGAGTATAGTGTTTAAATAATCATAAGAATTGAAATAACACTAAATTCACGATTTATTATTACAATAAAGACGTCCCTAGACAAAGACTAGAGAACCTGTATAAGAAATCCGCCTCTACCCGAAGGAAAAACGGAGAAAAACCCGTGTCAGGATGGGGCTACAGAATTAATGTACACAACCGTGCCAAAGTTGAGTACACATAAAACTAAATTAATATGAGCCAAACGGCAACACAATCATGCAAGAAAATAGTTTTTGAAATTGTTATAAGTTATTTAAAAAGTGCTACAGCAATGGCGTGATAAAGTACAAGACGGATTAAACTTTTATTAAAATCAATAAATTCTTTTACAGTGTGCAGGACTGGAGCAGGAGGTATTTTTTAACCGCGGATTTGAAGAGNATAATATCTTTTATATTCTTGGGCAGGGAATTATATAGAACGATTCCCGAATGATAAGGTCCTTTTTGGCAAAGAGTGGTTGACACTCTAGGGCGATGAATATTATTCCTATTGCGAGTATTGTGTTCGTGAAGGAGACTGTTTCGTATTAAGCAAGGTTGGAACTTCAGTAATTCGGTCTTAACAAACATGACCGTTTCATAAATATAAATGCAGGGAAGTGTTAAGATGTAAGGATTAAGAATTACTTGAATAAAGGTTTACAAGAGTTTCGGGGGTGATATTTACAAATTATTCGAACTATCTTCTTCTGAATTCTGAAAGTTTTAATACTCTGACCGAAATTACCCCAGAAGGTAATGACGTAACGTAAATGGGAGTAAACGTTTGCAAAATATACGCAACGGGAAATACGTGGACTAACTTCGTTAACTAAGATTCGGAATGCGAAACACAATTTGCTTAATTGGGAATTAAGGTTGTAAACGTGACAATTCCATTTGAGGTTGTCTTGAATATGGAGACATAAGAATTTTGTATTCGTAACAGTTTTAATTGTGTTCCGTTTAAAGAAAGAGAAACCTGGGGTAAAGATTTTGTATTACTATTGTGAAATGACATTGACACTGTTTTGTCAGTGTTTACAAACAGACGATTTGCATGGAACCAAGACGAAAGGTGAGACAAAACGTTTTGAGCGTTGGCGTGTTTACATAGTAAATTAGTGTCATCAGCAAAAAGAACCATTTTGCAATCTAATGTGGATGATGACATGTTCACATACAATAAAAAGAGTATAGGATCGAGAATTGAACCTTGGGGTACTCCGCAAGTACGTGGCTTTGTTTCTGAAAGACAACGCTGAAGTATTTTATTTTTAGTATAGGATATTTCGACCTGTTGATATATACCTTTTAAAAGAAGTTAGCCATTGATGTGGAAGTCCACGAATGCCTAAAGAATGCAATTTGGAAAGGAGAATTCCGTGATCGATGACATCGAATGCTTTGGAGAAGTCAAGAAGAACACACTGTGGATTGTCTCCACGGTCAAGAGATGTGGTAACATCGTTTAAGAAGGAAAATATGGCGCTTGTAGTGGAAAAGGATTTCCTAAAACCGTGTTGATCGTCAGAGAGAATGTTATATTTTGATAAAAAATCTAGAAGACGCTTATAGAACAATTTTTCTAGGATTTTTGAGAAAGTGGGTAGTAGAGATATTGGTCGGTAATTTCCAATATTAAGT
>NNCF01135514.1:80152-95118 GCA_002313205.1 Laupala kohalensis | reverse complement strand
GGATCCGACCCAACACTACCTTCCAACTTCATTTCATTCCACTAAACCGATTGAGGGTTAACCGTCGACTGGGCACATTGTTGGCTGTTGTGAACATCAAAATAGAAAATGAAGTTGGGAATTATCAAGTCATTAGAAACATTTTATTAAAATACTAAATATTAAAAATAGGATTCGAAAAAAAAATTGTGGTGTTTTAGAGCTCGTCAAGGTCAATTTTGAAAAAAATAAAGAAATAATTTCTCCCCGACATATATTCATACGAACATACAAATTTGTTGCTCAAGAACTCTTTTAAGTACTTTTAAATACACATAATTCAAATTTAAAATAATTATTGTGTTGTTTTTATTTGGAAAACTTGAAAAAGCGCCATGTCGAGGGGACATCTGTATCGTGTTATTTTTGTTTCCTTGCGAGATGGACTTTTGATGTCAAGTTCATGCGACATCTAACGGACGAACTTTAAACTATGGCGCGTAAAAGGCTTTCCAGCAGCAAACCATCCCGAAGGGTTCGGAACCGTCCCGAATTCCGCGCATGCGCACTGAGGAAATCCCGAGAGAATTCCGAACCGTTCCGAACTATTATCTCTGTAGCCCCTTTCGGCCCGGTCCGGGTTTTCCTCCGGGTAGTGGGGGGATTTTCCTTGGGCGGGAATGTCAATAATACTTTTGTTTTATTAATCTCGAATTTTTACTGCACTAATATCTACAATTTATTTTGAATAATAAATGGATAACAGTAGGTATATATTAATTAATTTCTTTTGTAAATATTAAATCCACCATTGCCCATTGGCCCTTGATGGGATTGTCCCTTGCTTGTCTCCAGAGAGTAACTTAGTTTATTGCCGCCCATACGGTTTGCAGTTTGCATATGCAGTTTGCAATTGGTTTTTTGACAATAAAGTTTATATCCTTAGTTGTCATTTTCCACAAAAAGCAATTAACATCTTCACATTCGCGATCAATATTCGCACAATTCATTCCGTGTTTTTATTTTTAAAAAAACGTATTACGTATTTTTTTTTAAATTTGGAACGAACTTCCATTGTTAATAAACACAATAATAATAAACACTTTTGAAGTAAAAGTATCACTTAATATAAAAACCAGCCAGATATTGGAAAGTGTTAAACTTTTCGTATTGGAGAAAACGATTGGCTATAACAATTAAAATGAGCGCACGACAATGTGCAGGAAGAAATGCTCTTTCGTATGCACATCTACTTAGACATTTATCACTTAAACGTAATGTTATTTTAGGACATTTTTCAAGGGGTGAAGACATTTTTCATTTCATTGGTCTACAAATGCAGTGTTCCTCAATCTTCGGGCGGAAAATTTCTTCCTATCCACAAGTGTAAAAATGTCCATTAAATTTTCACTCCTGAAGTCAAAAAGAAACGATAGATAACTTCTCTCGCTTGTTCATTGTGTATGGCTCATTCCACTCGCAAATGCATCGAAGCATTTATTTAAGTTAAGACCACTCGTTGGGAAATAAGATTTAATGGAATTTCGGAACAATATTTAAGAAAAGACATTTAAGATGAAAGAAATAGACGTAAAAGATGGATGAAGTAAATTCAGAATTTTGTATCAGCTCCTTTGTTCCTATTTGAGCATATTATAAACAATAGACTCGGAGTTATCTTTTGCTCCAGCAAACGTACTTTACTCGTTGCTTTACTGAGACTTATTCTTCGAATAAGATTGAGATCTGGACTGTCACCTGGCCAATCAAATAATTATCTCTGGTATTTTTCTGCTGTAAGAGTGTTCTTTAGTCCTGGACCGGTATTTTTTATTGTTGCTCTTGTAAAATTGGGAAATCATCTTGGAGGTGTTAGTAGAGTAAGAGTTATTGATACTTGGAGAAGTAGGTAGTGGATAGAAGAATGAGAATTCGCTTTTCAGTAATCACAGATATATGAACTGGGACAATGTTTCAAATTCTCGCATTAATGTTTCAAAATTAAGAAATTTCAAATTCTCGCATAACAAATTTAGCGATATAATTTCATTGGTAGTTGTTTTACGTGGCAGGACGAATCAGAGCTACAGTACCGAACACGACAACGCACAAAGTATCATGTGAGTTGGAGAACATTCAAAGTTGGTGTCGTACATCTTTCTTATCCCTCCTCTTAGGCAAGGGACAACTACACACGCGAAAAACTGCTCAAACGTAACTCACACCATTGTTTGTTTAACTTTTCAATGGTGAACAAATTAATTTTTCAACATACCATTTTTTTTTGTATTTCCACGGTGAGTTAAAAATACCTCTAAATTAATTAGTTAGTTTGGTTTAATGGCGTTTCGACAACTAAGGCTATTGACGATCGTTTTAAAATGAGCCATTAGTGAGAAATTCTATTAAAAGAAAGAAAGAAAAAATAATAAAAAAAGAAAAATAATTTTAAAAATTATAAGCACATAGATAATATATAAAAATAAGAATAAGATAACTACACAGATATATTTAGAACTTCGTAATTATTCTCTGCACAGAAAAGTAAAAAGGAATAAATCCAATAGGTCGTTGGGACCTGCATTTAGAATGTACATACATCAAATGTAAATAAAGATCAGATTGTGTGCTAAAGGCCACATTCCTGTAGGAATTTAAAAAGGGATTAGAAAGTCTAAGAATTTCGTTCAATCTATTGGGTAGATTGTGTCTCCGTTACTATATTTGGGACACTTCAACAGAAGTGTTCCACGGTAAGAATTGTGTTGAAGTCTCACGGAGAGGGGGAGGTTCCCCGCGTAAGAGATGACCATTGGTAAGATAACAGTAAAATCCAATACGAAGACGTGTAAGGATCACTTCTTCACGTCTGTTCGCACGGGATGAAGACGACCAGATCTTAACGGAGTCTTCTACCTTCCTCAACTAGAAGGCGCAATTTTGCCATTCGCCTTGAGATGTCCTAAAAATGGACGATATTATTGTAAATGTTGTATCCCTCTAATTAAGAAGAGGTTAAAACCAACCACGGAGTTAAGACTACAAAACAACATATTTTCCAGAACACATTCCACAGGAGTATGAAAACAATCCATTAGTGCTAACTAAATGCGGATGGCTCCTAGCTGGAGGCTTTTTATCAGAACTCAACCTTAGCGCGGTTATGAACATGTTTTCTGTAGTTCATCCTCCCGGGTATTTCTCCAGTTTCCTTTTAGTTTTCTCCAGTTTAGAGGGGAATGGAGTCTAGGTCCATTAGGCTCGAATCTAGAGGCGGAAGTATCATTAATACTATGATTATTATTAATCACGAATTGTAGGAGAATTTTAGGTATGTTTTATTTTGAGTACAATTAATCACAACAGTACTCATTAATTGATAACAACAACTAATTATATTTGTTCTTTTTAGACGGTGGGGGGGGGGGTTGTTTTAATCCGCCGAATTATTTAATCCGCCACCGTATTTGAACCCTTTAACTGGAATTGATGGAATGGTCCCTTGCTTGCTTCCGGAGAATAAATTAGATCATTGCCTATACGATGCCGTACGTGGTTTGTAACTGCTTTTTTGTCAATAAATTATTACTTGATCTCTGACTCAACAAAGAGCGAAGCTGGAGAGTTCTATACTTTGAGCAAAACTGCGCACTTCCTATTGTGATACTTTGTTACAAGTTGAATTTACGTTCACTTCTCAATTCGTATGTTTGGACCAAATCTTGCAACTGAATTTTTAACCACTTCCCCTCTACCGATTGAACTGAAATTTGGTACACATGTGTAAACCCCATAAACAATGCAATATTATGATGTCTATTTCCATTAAAACCTTTTTTTTATAACGATTTTGTTATCGAGATAACTCGCGGCGAATTTTTTTCGTACGTGAAGGTTTTTTTTTACGGCAGTATATTTCTTCAACAGGAGGTCATCGTCGTGTTAAAAACCCAAAAGGTTATGATGTTACTTTAGCTGATAAAACATGGCTTCAAATGAGCGATTTTATACAAAGTACTGTTAATAATCGGTCCGGTTATTGCTTATTGTCTGATTTTTTTTCTTTTGTAAGGAGAAATAAAATTAGTAAGAAAAATTTTTGTGGTCAATTTTGCTTCTTGGTGTCCACTCGAAAACAATGTAACTGGTTCTTTCGCGACGTAAATCCTTTGTACCATCTCTTGTAGATAATATTGTGTTCAGAAGAAGCTGGACAAGTGAATGAAAATGTTCAATAATTTTACTTTGGAATAACTCGGGTGGCGTCGAGAAGCTAACCTCTACTGATGTAAAAAAAAATTAAAAACTTTATCGTAGAAAAAGCAGTTGCANGTATGACCACGTAAGGGGGGGGGGGCAATAAACTAAGATGATGGAGGGTTTATTCGCTAATAAAATTTATTTACTAAATTAACTTGGAAACTCAATTTTACAGACAAATATGGTGAACAAATGAATAAAATTATTTCATTATACGAAGCTTGTTAGTAAATTAATTTATTACGCATTGTTGTACAAATATTCTTATAACACGATTGTGTTTTATTTTTAAAGAATGGAGGACATTTACGAAAGCAATGATTGGTGTATGTTTTCATCAATATTAATTGTATTTCATTTTATTTTATTTTATTTTATTCCGGCGCATTGTCGGTGTAATTAAAAAAAGAATATATAATACTTTCATGCGGAATTATGTTATATTGTTCCTTATTATTTATTATAATGATATTTTTTATCTTTACTCAGTCTCGACTTGGTTGTGTACATTGTCTCTGCAGACACATCCTGACACGGAGTTTTCTTGGGTTTTCCTTAGTCACGTTGATCACAATTGATGGGGCGATTCCTTGCTTCTGAAGAGTAATTTGGGGTACTTGTTCAAACACAGTTCTTAACAGTTTTTTGGCGAAAAATTAGATTCAATTTGAGAATTATCTGAATAAAATAATTTTGGTTAAAAAAGTTGCGTGAAACGACCATATTTTACTCTTTATCTGGGTTTATTAATCTCTCCTTTTCTTATATAAATATTTAAGAGCGTGAGGATATTCAAACACGTAACACGATTCATCTCGATTTAACTGCAATGCAGTTAACAAGTGATCAATTTCAACTCTATAAATATTATTTGCCATTAGTACAGATAGAAACTACGTGGAGGACAACAAGCTAATGGATTCTCCGGAAGCAAGCAAGGGATCACCCCATCAATCCCTATGAAATAGTTCAAAGGATATCCACTGAAAAACCCGGACCAGGATGGGGTTAAAGAGAAGAAGTATTCAAACGTGCGGAGAACGAGTACTCACAAATAAACTACTATTTTGAAATATAAAAAAAATTGAAAAGCATGCATTTTAATAATTTGAATGAAGTAATTTGTTATTGAAAGTACTTTTACAATGAGTACTTTTAGTATTATAAATTTTGTGTAATTTTTACGGTTGTTTAATATTTTGTTTCTAGTAGCTTCGTTGCTCATGATGTTACTCGAACTTAAAGTACGTTCGAAAAGTATTTTACCAAATTTATTTTTATTATACATTCTTTTTCAAATTACTATGGATGCTACCTCTCTCAGGCGTCACCGTGCAGTTAGGGAAATGCTGATTAACTTCAATTTAGGGGTGGCGGGTCTGTGCCGGGGTTTGGCTGCAGCCAATGTGTTTGGGCATTTAGTTCCTTCTTTCGCCACCCGATGTCGCAGTAAGCGTACAAGAGGAATATCAATAACCGGACGTGAAAATGGAGTTGGAGTTCGACTATGTTTGTTCTTAGATATTAACTGCAGCTGTCGTTTGCGTCGATATATTTTTGTAAACTAAAGTGTTTTTGTACGTCTCATCGAGTCATTTTCCTAGCATTTAAGTGTGAAATGTATTATCCTAATATGTGCGTTCGTGAAATTTGTTAATGACAAATGTCTAAGCAGGACGTGGAAAGTGCCAACTACGAAAATGTGATTTTATCCTTTGGCCCGGAAATTCATTTGCAGTATTTCCCGACTTAATTATACTATCTCCAAAAATGAGTTATTTATTAATTTTAAAGTGAAGCTTATTAGTGCTGCTGGTTACGGGATTCCAGGTCTCGTAGATTGGTAAGTACAGGAACCAGAAAATGGCTCCCATCCTTTTTATCACTTTCCTACAACTTGTAATAAATACGTATTGTCAAACTAAGAAGTAAGTTATAATGTTTTTACGGGAAGTATTTGGACAGTGATTGTACTAAGGAAAGCTCAGAGCAGACAATTGTATTTTCTTTGTAGGTTATGGGACACTTTTTTCGCCATGTAATGTGCCTTACTTAACTGAATCAAAGCGTAGAGTAGCTTTCTCAAGACCTCTTGTTAACAAGTTTGTTATTATGTAGAAAACAATAGTGTCACGTAATGTATTTCATAGCTCACTAAAAAGCATGTCCGATTCTTTAATTATTAAACTACTTTATTCTTTAATCTCTTTGGAAACAATATTTTGTTGATTACTTAGATTGACATCCCGTAAAATTTAATAAAACTCTCGTTGTTTTTATTCTCTCAATGGTAAAATGCCGTAGAAGCATTTTCTGTACTTCTGTGAATATGTTTACATTTTTCAGAATATTTTGATTGAATGTTTTCCTTCAACTCAATGATATCCATTAACATTATAGAGCATATGTGAAAAAAAAAGGTAAATAATTATACGATTTCATTGTACAATTGAATTCAATACTTACAAGTAGAATTTTCACCTATTTGCAATTAGCTCAATTAGTAATTGCTTTGATCTTGCTGCCATGACGTGGATTGCCGTAGGGGAAGCTTTCAAAAGTTCATTATTTGCAAAAGAGTAAAGTTCTTAGGTTCTCTGGTATTGTGTTATAATTTTAATATTTTGTAGGAAAAATATTTTTGTTTGGGATTTTATTTATAAAGTATAAGTATTATCACTCAGAATCCTTCGTATACAAGGGCTGAAATTTTATCAAATATTTTGTATTGTGAAGTTATTGCTAGTATTGTTATTGAGATAATTGAAGGCTGTTCCTGTAAGTGTGAAAGCAATTTGATAAATTTTTGTGTAAAAATATTAGAGACTGGAATGCATTTGTATGAACAGAAAAAGATGTGAAGGAATACATCTCACTCTGATATTACCTATATTTTCAACCTAACTTTTTGGAAATGATAAGAGTACTGAATTGATTCCATTGATACATAACTTAAATCTATAGATCTTGATACTTGAAGTGTAAAGTAAATTTGTTATTCAAGTATTTATAAGATTACTTCATTAAATTTATACTTCTGAAGCTTGAAACAATTATTTGACAGACTTATCATCTTTAAATAGCCCATGAAAATTACTTATGTTTACTTCATGAATGTTACAAGAAGACCTCAATATAGTTTTTTTTATCATTGTGTGAACAGTTTCTTCATTCTTATAATTTTATTTTTAATTTGAATAAGATATATACTTTAATATCTATTATTTGTGTAAATATTTGTTTCTTATCTGCATACCTTATTTCTATCTATCTTTACAATTTACATTTACTTACAATATCATGGTGCCTGTATGCAAACTACAATTTTTTATGTGTGAAGAGTTTAACACACAAATAAGTCGACCATAAATAAAATTCTGAAATGGGGTTCAATTAATACTGTAGCAGTGTTTTGATTTGGCATTTTTCATGGATTTTGAAAGACATGTAAAATGTGTTTTATACCATTTTCACTTAGTTACTTATTGTTGTGTAGTAGTATAATTGTTGGGTTGGTGAATGATTCAACCCATAAATATCAAAATATGGAATGAATTGTATAATAACAGGATACAAATCTGCTAAATATTTTTTTTTATAAATCATCTTGTCCTATAATTACTTTTTGTAATAAACAAAATTACTCAAAAAATATTATTTGACCAAAAATAATTTTATTACGTCTGTAGAACTATAATTATTCATTTAAACGACCTTATTTCACAGACTGGATTTATTATCTATTAAAGAAATTGTTTGCCTGGCGTTGGCCCACAGTGGGGATATTAAAGTTGTGTTTTTAAAAAATTGATTATGAATCCGGTCTGTGAAATAAGGTGTGCTATATTCAATGACAAAAAAAATAATTTTATTGAGGAAATATCTTTTGGCGTTAGATTGATATTATTCCGTATCGTGAATATTCTTTCAGAGAAGCTGTTGAGGAGAAAGTTGTCTCCAAATGATGGAAACGTATCAGTGATTGACAAAAGTCGTCCGAGAGAGCGAATCTCTAACCTCCCCTCTTCTCATCCCCCCCTTCGTGTGGGCGTGGCTTGAGTTCACGTGTGAAGGCGCCCGTCTGTGCCGCCGCTGGGACGAATCAATGAGCTTCTATGAACCAATAATACGTGCAGGCACGAACACACACATTGGCACGTTCGTGTTCAGCCGAGATGCGCCCAGCATTTTACCTTGAATCCGCTGCTCTAGGTCACGCCTAGCGATGCTCTTCTTCTCTCGATATAGGAACGAATTTTTAAATGTATTTGGTTGGCTTCGTAGAAAATAACTGCGTGCTCGGGGCGAGTCCTTCTTCCTGGACCCTCGTTTCAGGTAGTGCCGGGCGCTAGTCAAGCTTATAACCAATTATAATGTAATCTATTCAGTAGGCATTATAACAGCGATTCTTGAAGTATGGTATATTAAAGCATACGAATACTTAATTATACGTTTGATGAATGGTCTATGGTTGGACTAGTTTTCAAGTTTTGCGACTGTATTCGTTGAACAACTCTCTTAATTATCCAGGATGACAAAGCAAATTTGTTACTGTTCTTTGCTATATTCATTTGTGACACGCGTTAAAGTGTGTTTTTGTACATCGATTCCACTAGAATTTTCTTGGGAATTTATTTAAAAGACATTCCTTCGGAAACCTCATCCATTAGAGTCTGAGGTTGGTTTATTAAAATATTGGCCTCGCGAGGACGAGTTGATATAAAACGGGTCATTCTTTCATTTAAAAAAATCAGGAGATGTAAAAGAGTCCCCGAGTCCCCTGATTGCTCAAACTGCCCCAACGCTGCGGAAATTGGTTTGGAGAAACTTTGCGTATCTTGGAGAAGAACCTAAATAATGTGAAAGGAAGGGGGCATAACATTCTGGTTAAGTTGATTTGCATGACGGATGTCATAAATCCAAATTATTTGTTATATTCGTTAATGTGGTTTTCGTGACGCAGTCGTCGAGCAGTCGTACCACCCTTCCCCGAACGCATTTCTCTCGGTCGTCAGCGATATTGTTGTAGACGATGTTAAAAGAGGTAAAAAATGTATGTCGCTCAAATAATAGACGAACAATTTGTTTCACCCGAAAACACAAAAATTAAGATTTGTTTACTTACACTCTCACTAACGTTTTTCTTTATTTTTGACAAATATACTGAAATAATACGTTGCCATCGTTTTGGGCTAAATTGTGTTCACCAGCAACTGCATATATTTTTCATGTTTAATGTTATTGTATTTATGGTGTAGTTTTTCGATCAGCTTCATGCGTTTATCGGCTTCTTTTTGGTAAATACATCGATTAGGCTCTTTGTGAAAGGATGCTTGCCTCGTTGGGTGGGGTTGATAACATAGATAATTAGGAATATGGATGATAATTGTGTATGAATATGAGTAAACGTATAAATGTGTACGAGTAATGGAAAGAAAGCCCGATTGTGCTGTAATCCTACATATATTGATTCCGGAAAATATTTGTGAAAGAATTGAATCACACTTTTTAGAAAGGAACTAAGTCAAAATTTACAGGAGAGAGAAAAAACTTATTTTTAAAATAATAACTTATAAATAAAATTGCTATTTCTGTTAAAATAATAGCATAATAGAACATAAAAACATGCTCGCAAGTTCCTGTCTTCACTGTTAAATGCGTGAATTTTTTTATTAGTTATATTGGCATTGAAAATAAAAATGGCAAATTTCGAATTAGTTCCTTTCTAAAAAGTGTGATTCAATTGTGATTCAAATGAACGGGATAAATTACGATGTTGTAATTATTTCATTTTACTACATTTTAAATAAAATTATTTTTATTGTATGGTAATAATATTTTTTTTTGTCAGTAGTAATATATTTTTAATAAATGAAATAAAACTTGTATTAGTATATTGTAATCGTTTCTCACTATTTTGTTCCTCGAGTGACGAATACGCTGTTTGTACGACGCTTTCGCTGATGCTACGAAACATTTTGTCTCTGATTTGTGTATTGTATGTAATAATTGAATTAGTTATTATTCTGAAACTTGCAATTGTAAGAGAAAGTGTAAAGAGATTAATTCGTAAATGAAAACGCTCTTGATGGGGAAAGTAATGCTGCACAACTGACAGATAAAACGCGTGAAAGTATCATAGATTTAGTTGTTCCAGTGTCTTTAAAATTATCTCAATTCGTTTCAAATTACAGTTCAGTGCTAGGGACTCGAGCACCACTTTTCACTTTTTTATATCTAGAAATTTTCTTCAATTAACATATTTTTGGCATGTCAATAAAACAAAGTTAAAAAATAAAGTACCTGTATTACAGCCGGAAAAAACTATTTATTAAGTAACCAACTTTTATTTGCTCGCTTAACAAACAGCAAACTTTCCAGGCGATTTTATCATCATAAATAAATTAATAAATGAACTTTATTATAAAAATAGCAGCTGCAAACGACGTATGACCACATGGGGGATAATAAACTAAGTTACATTTAGTTATATTTAGTGGAAATGGACCACGTCAGCTTAGGAACTACGTCGTGAGAACACCTGCTTAATACATTATGTATTCATATGGAGATACAAAACACAATTTCCGAAAGAGTCTCACTTGGCGGTATTGTTTCTTCAGCGACGATATTATATATTAAATTTTGTTTATTTTTTTTCTTTTTCATTTATTTAAACGTCAACTATTTTTTTTCTTATCTTAAGATAGAGCCTCGTTTGCCTTATTTATTTATTTAATCGACTCTTGGGGGTTGCACCTCCATGTGGGTCTTCGTCTCTCGATGCTCATTGGAGGGTTTCATCCTCCAACGCGCTTTGAGGCTTGCTCTGAAACAGACTGCAGGCGCAGGTATCTCAGATGTCAACTAGGGATGATTTTTCTATTTTTAACATGATATAGTATGTCGAGTACAGTAGAACCTCTCTTAACCGGTCCCTGGCCGGTTGGTTAATCAGAGTGTTTCGTTGAAAAAGAGCCTAGTTTCAGGAGGTTATCACGAGGAAACAAACTAGCGAGAATAAAATGAGACGACACTGTAACTCATTTTATTGTACTGTATACATGCATATACCCAAAGTCACGATACTTTGCCTAAAATCATTCAATATGGCTGCCTTAAACCATTCAATATGGCTGCCTGAAACAAATTGCCAACCTCCACAAAGCAAATCCTTGGAACACTCGCGAAAATTTGAAGGAAATCGTGGTAGGAAAATTTCAGGAGAAGCGTGCTCGCAAAGAATTTAAGTAATATCCAAATAAATATTAATAGTAGTCACAAGCGACTATTTGCTGTAAAGAAATACAAGTCAATAACAACAAACAAAGACACAAGGTAATATTCGTTCCACACTTTGCTCGATGCAGAAAGAACAGAACAGCGCCACTGGAGCAAGTGAATTGATTGTTGTCCGAGGATGGCAATGGATTCAGTTTCGAATGTCTTGCCAACTGAACGCGAGGAACCCTTATCATTTCTCTTCTGGACGATGGCGAAGTAAAAGCGTTGGCTACACTGAGAACAGGTTATATACCAACATCGAGTCAGTTAGACTAACTATAAATAATTTACGGTCACGAGAGCTGTTGCAAACCGCTTATGACCACGTTGAGGACAATAAAATTATTTACTGCGACTAATACAAAATAAACTAATGAACACAGAGCATTTCCGTTCGCGTTGTTTTCTTCTGAAGTTGAATTTCTCGAAAGAAATGTATGATGACTTTTACTCTACATGCCCACGTACGTCAAACGAACACAGAAAAGTTCAACTCTACGAACTGATGTTTGTAGAGAAACGAAACTGTTCCACGGGACAGACCGGTCACCTGGGGTTCCATTGCACACGTAAAATTGTGATTTTGCACATGGGAAAATAATTTATATTCTAGTTTGAGTTTATTGAACGCCCTTGAAATTGCGACGCGAAGTGAGATTTGTTTTAGAACGATGTGTCGCTCAGAGCTGTCGGAATTATTTTTATTCGTCGTTCATTAACAGCGCATTTCAGGAACATATATTCCATCCTAGGAGTCATAATTTAACGATTAAATACTTCGTGGATGGGTTCCAATATATATATATTCCGCGGCGTGACTCGTTGACAATTTCAGCACTTTTCGTTTTTCCGCAGCAATGAACCCTAGAATGTGTACAGCGGCACCACAGTGGACTAATCGAAGTACATTATCCGTGTATGGTGTTTTCTTCAGTAAATACTGCAACGAGTAGCTGCGTCCACCCGCTGGTTTTTGGGCCCCGGGTTTCTTACAAGGAGACTCCACAGGGCCCTTTCGTATTAGTTCTTGTGGTTGGGAAGTCTTCGAAAAATATTCCGGATTATGCTTCTTTGTGCTCCCTTGCCACATACATTCTTGTATATGAACACGTAATTTGGAAGGCGAGGAGTCGTATGAACAGGATACGGATAATTGTTTACATTACTGAATCAATAATAATGGAAAACTTGTCACCGGATAAATACGACTAATTTGTCGTGTGGTGAGGCTCATAGGAGTTCCTCCAGGATAAATTATTGTTGATAGTTAATTGACTATGAATAATAGTTCATAAGTTATTGTCGGTAATTAAACTGAAGAAAGTTTAGATCAAAATCTGCACGTAAGTTAAATGTTCACTTATTCGTAATGTTAGTTTGACGAGCTACGCAGTGTGATAGACCTGTGTACGTTTAAAAGAGTATTGAAATATTCGCGGACATCAATTCACTGTACCGATAGACGGGGGGTGGGGTGGGTGACGGCAGCTGAGAATTTCCCTCGAACCCTGTCCTGGTGAACGTGGTGAGAAAGCTAATATTTGTGGAGCGGCGCGTTGCAAGCTCTGCGCTCATGTGGGGCAAGGAGAGAGAGAGAGAGAGAGAAGACGGAGCGGAAAAAGAAAAGCAGGAGGAGGTGGAGGGCGCGTCGTGATGAGATCGAAGGAGAGAGGAGGATCTGCCTTGGACACATGCCAGTCAGTTCACTCGCGAAGGACACTTACACGCAGACGGACGCCCAGTGGACATTGTGGCAACCGATCGGAATGGAATGGAACATCCTCAAAACTATCTCTTCATTTATTGTAGATTCTTCAACAATCCCTTTTTTCGCAGAGTCGTGAAGATGAGTGAATAATGTTTCGATTAGTACAAGCAAACGTTTTCTTAGCGAAGCCTTATTGGATTTATTGAAAGATTGAAAATACGTTTGGAATCATTATAATTGTACGTAATCTATTGTCCTACCCGGAAAAGGAATAAGTCACAATTCCACCAAAATTATTCGTATACTACATTCTATGATTTAATCAATGTATGATCTTTATATTTTAATAAAAAAATTCGGCTATTACACTTCTAGTACACGGTATATTTACAGCCACTGCCGTTTTTATTCGGTAATTCGTAATTGATTTGCGTTTCGTCAGTTTGTGATTGATGTTGGTCGCGCGTTGTATCATTCATCATTGACGCATCGAACATTGGAGCAGCTTGCTATATTCCTTGTTTTTTGGAATGGCTGGAAATTAACCCCTTTCTTTTATGGAATGAAAAAAAGTCATCTCATCTAATATGAAGAGTGCAATCTTAATAGAGAATTAGAATCAATGATATGGCAAAAATCCTACCCATTGTATTTCTCATTGGTTATCTTTACATTTTATATGTATTTTCATTTCAATAGGGCGCTTTCTTTACAAATATTATTTATGTACAAATAACCACGGGAAACCAACGGTCAGGACACGAATATATACAATTAATATAAACATATTTACAAAAGATAATTAAATAAGAGAAATAAATTATAATGTAAAATATACCAGTTTTGCCATAGAAATAAAGGTTAAAATAAAATTCAATTATTTACAATACTAAAAAAAAATTATATGTATTTTATACGTATGTTTTATTTAGATATTTTCACGGGCATAGCTAAGAAGAGGGGGTTCTGGGAGGGTCCCTTGCTTTTCTCAAAAAATCAAAATGAAAGCGTGAACTGAAAAAGAGAGTAAACCTGAATGTTATTCAAAATTTCCGGGCATTCATCATCTGCTCTTTAAATTCACAAGGGAATCTAACATAAACTTTATTAAATCACGATATTTAATAGAAAGTAACGATCTTCCAGCCACTCGGGTAGTCAATTAAATAACTGTCTGTAACCTACACCGGTTGAGAAAAACAAATTCTGGACTCTAGAAAATTAGATCGGGGTTTGTGCTACGTTCGTGAACGCTTATTGCGAAGATGAGACTTCTTTGGCCCCCAATAATAATAATAATAATAAATTTATTGTCAAAAAACAGTACAAACTGCAATGTATGACCACGTGGAGGACAATAAACTAATTTACTCTCCGGAAGCAAGCAAGGGACGTATTCCATCAATTCCGATCAAGGGCAATTCCTAAGGCAGAGGCGGATTCAAACTTTTTTTGCATAAGTTCCTAGATAAGATAAAAAGTTAGCTGCGAGTTATAATACATAAATAATGTCAATATGTTTGTAATTTAACGCAAATATGTTTGTAAATGTACATGTACAAGTTATTATCGAACTATAGATTATTCTGAGTATCGTGTTTAAAAATCATAAGAGTTGAAAAAACACTAAATTTACGATTTTTCGTTACAATAAACACACCCCTAGACAAAGCCTAGAGAACGTGTATAAGAAATCCGCCTCTACCCGAAGGAAAAATGGAGAAAAACCCGGGCC
>NNCF01135514.1:42072-79922 GCA_002313205.1 Laupala kohalensis | reverse complement strand
TGTAGAAGCACTGGTGCAGGAGGTAGTTTTTAACCGCGGATTTGAAGAGATTCAATTTCATAATATATTTTATATTCTTGGGCAGGGAATTATATAGAACGATTCCCGAATGATACGAGCCTTTTTGGCAAAGAGTGGTTGACACTCTAGGGCGATGAATATTATTAGTATTGCGAGTACTGTGTTCGTGAACGAGACTGTTTCGTATAAAGCAAGGGTGGTGCTTCAGTAATTCGGTCTTAACAAACAAGACCGTTTTATAAATATAAATGCAGGGAAGTGTTAAGATATTTAATTCCTTGAATAAAGGTTACATTAAGACCTCGCTACGATCTTTGGATCTGTTTATGTGCAGTTTATGTAGAGTGACGAGTTCACTGAATCATAACATTCAGTAAAATATTGAGAAAAGTATTTATTACTTTAAGACATTGGTTTTTGTTTCGATTATTCGACGGATAATAAAAGTGAGCAGAGTTGTTGAACCTGTGTTCTCCTCTTCCTGCGATTGGAAATAATTCCAATTATAATTGATGGTGTAATACACTGCGTCTTATGGATGTAACTTTTTTTTTTAAAGAAAAAAGATAGACTTTCCAATCACGAAATTGATGAAATTTTAATTTCCTTTGTATAATTTGCGAGTGTTTTTATCTTGAGGGAAGTAGGAGACCTGTCAGTGTCGGATGCCACGACGACGTGTGCAGAGATTCTAAATACACCTTTGAGTCTCTTTATTCAAAATTCTGGAACGCAAACTAATTCTTGTATTTTACTTACATTTAATGTAGATATGATTAATTTTTCTTTTACAATTTAAGCCCTCAGTGTTGCTCCACGGCGATGCGGAGATGGCGCTCATAGGAGAGGATGCGAGGAGAGCTCATTAACTCCGAAAACAAATTTAAAATGCGAAAGAAAAAAATTGTTTATGTAAATTATATAGTATTTGGTGACAGTGGTTACTTGCCATGCAGTTTTAACAAAATCTTAAGTACGCGACATCTCGCATTTTAGTTATTCCTTCTGCGTATTAAAATTGCAGATTAATTTTTGAAAACGAATGATCTAAGAAATAATCTGTAACCGATATTGTGATTTACGGGCATCAAAATAGTTGGCCTTGGTTTTGTGTGCTTTGGGAGATTCTTTTGAACTAATTCTATTTCCTTATCATTTAAGCGTCTAGGAGTTAGAGCCGCTGGAAAAGAAGAGTTTGGCTTCTTTGATGGTCGATGGCGATTGTGTGAAGAGCCCTTGAGAATAGATAGATTCTGCACGAGTGCAGATAAAGTTATCGAGTGAAGTGAGTTAATGACTACAAAATATTTGAGTTTGTTGTGCTAACAAATGTTAGGTCTCTCCGCCTTCAGATAATTAAATTTATCTTCTTTATACGACTCTATTCTGACATAAAACTATAAGATGTTCAGACAGGGAAAATGCCTGTAGCCTAAATATAATCTTGGACGAATAGAACTACAAGTTATTGAGATACGCGGCACGAATGTACGGTTTTCTTGCATCGAGGTATGATAAATTTCGATGTATAATCGTGAAAGGAGATTTTAAGGGAAAAAGACGTTGTGTGTGAGGGGGGGGGGGTCCCTGATATAAACAATGAACTTTCCAGAATATCGCCTGTTCATATAGTTTCTGGGCCAATTTCATTCCTACTACCTATTTTCACGTCCACAGTATGCCACCTATTTATCGAAATACATGCTCAAAAATGTTTATAACTTGAATATAAAGGATATTTTGTATAAGCTATGAATGTTTTCAAAATCCCTCAAAATTAACTGATAAGATAATGGATAAGTTATGGCCGTATAAGTGACATTTCGCGTGAAAATTGTAAACGATAATGGTGGATCTGTTTCATGTATCGTCCCCAACCGAAAAATTCGTATATAGTCTTGTGGCTATCGGGTTTGGATTTAATTGAAAATAATCGTTTATTGTAGATATACATGAGAATCTATTTTTTTTAGAATAAAGCAAAATAACAAAAATGTTGGTAGGGGGTGAAATTACACTTGTGCAAACGTAACATCGTCTTTGCATAACACCAGTTGGTAGTACTTCGTTCTCAGCTCGAGGAAACTGTCCCGAGGTGAGTACAGCGCGGTTACGCTACTTTTAATAGTTATCTAAATAAATCCTATGTTTCCGTGGAATCTCACATGTTTTCTAATTTTAAGTCTTTGTTTTGCTTTCATCGAACCTTTCCTTGTCTCCATAGAACAATAGACGTTAAATTAACTGACTCCCGAAAGAAAATCTCACGACTCCACGCTATATCGAACCTCACGGGCTGTGTTCGTTTTTCTTCCTTTTGTTATGCTATTCTTTGGCTGTGCTTTCCCACTCTTAAGTAGCCTTGGTATCCTGTACTCCGAGACAAGTACTTATAGAAACACCGCACACTTGATTCAATTCTTTCCGCGGGGAACGCTCGCTCCCGCGAATCGATTCTGTCACGAAGATCTGATTCCTCTGTTCGCAAATCTGATCACGATACGAGAAAGCTCTGTTGAAACATGTTAAAATTATGGCTTAAACCAGTTATTTAAAGAAATAAAAACCCACTTGTATTTTATCTGTATTGTCGTTACTTTTTAATAATTTCATTAGAACAGCTAGAAGACATTTAAAATATATTGGAGTAATTAAGAAATAAGAATTAATTTTTAAAAGAAGTTTATTGTTAGACGCGTTGCAGCAGCAGCAGCCAGTCAGTCAGTCGGTTGCACTGTTTTACTTTGCTCGTGGCCTGACAATAAGATGGGTATGAGGAAAAAGGACTTAGTCTGGTTATTATTATTTTTAATATAATATTATCTCTCACATTCTTATTCTATTTCTAGTTAATCGATAGTAATTGTACATTGAATCACTGTATGTACATATCACATATTAGTGCTTTTTTCACTAATAAATTTATTCAATTATTCTATATTTTGATGGTTTGAACAAAAAGCGAAAAAAAATTGGCTTTACATTAAACTCAGTTTTTTCCCACCCTGGTTTAAACAGAGAATGCAATAATATATGTTGGTGTTATTTATGGTCTGATGGTTAAATATTTAAATCGTAATTTGAATTTTTGGAAAATCAGTTATAAGAACGGACTAATTAGTATTACTTTGGAGCGAGTGGTTTGAAATATTACGTCGTGAATTGTAAAGTTAGCTACGTGCTAGCGCCCGCTCACGCTATGACAATCTCCAGGGTCAAAGAGAAAGGCTGAGGAAGTGGTAGGTGGAACTATTCATACATCAATCTTTCCAATATTTCCTTCTTGTGTAGAATCGTGTGATTTTTAAATACATAACCTGCCCTCGTAATTCGTGTTACATCCTTTGTTTATTACCTACTTTTCGATATATTTTTCTCTCGATATAAATGTATTGCGCAACTGTTTCCTCTTCTTTCCCCTCACCCTTATATTTAGAATCCTTGTATTTGTTGAATTCAGGAGGGTTTTCTAGTGGGTTGGGTTGAGATATTCGGCGAGTCCTACACACGTCCCACTACGGCTCTTCTCTATGGTGCGAAGCTGCATGTTTCCCCACCCGCCAGGGTTCTAATGACCTTGACGATCCCTATAACCCCAAGAAAAAGAAAACTTTTCGGTTGTATGGAAGGACCTCGATTACCTGGATCAGTTTTATGATAAAAATATACATTTGTTATGTACACTTTCGTTCTTCAGCTAAATGGTGTAGTTTGTTCATAACCTACTTCTATTACGAAAAAGTCTATGACGTTATTTACTTAAATATACTTACAAAATTTTGGGACGATTGCTATAAATAATAAATAATGTTTATTGTCATAAAACAGCAGCAAACTACGCGTGAGGGATAATAAACTAAGTCTCCGGAAACTCATAAAATATTTACTCTCCGGAAACAAGTAAGGGACCATCCCCCAAATTCCGATCAAGAATCCAAGGGCAAAACTGTTTTTATATTTATAAAATAAATTATTTTATTATTCCAAAACGAATTGTAGATATTATGTGCAGTAACATTTGTGATTAATGATTCCAAAGGTATTAATGACATTCCCGCCCAAGGGAAAGCCGTCATTGCGCAAAGGACAGCCGGAGAAAGCCCCGGGACAGGGTGGGGCTACAGAGATAATATACACAACCGTGCCAAGGTTGCGTACAGTTAGAAATAAACTATTATAAATAAAAGAGGATAAAAACGTGCATGAGAAAAGGAATTGGGTTGGATTTGCTGTACTAATGCTCTCTTCTACCTGAAGAGTTCTCTTTCTTCGGAAGTTATCGGTGAGATGGTGTTTTGTTGATATATGAATCGGGAAATGAGAGTAACTCCTTGTCTTAGTGTAGCAAAATAAAAATAAATGTGCGGCTAGACTGTTGGACGAAACAGATGGCGTCTAATGTCTGGAGGCTTGCGAGATCTCAGTATGTTTTGGTAGTTTCAAAATGAAAATAGGTGTCGATCGTAAGAATGTTTCAAAGTCACAAAGTATAAGAATCGTGAGAATAACGTTAAGTGATAGAGAGTCTTTGAGAAATAGCTTCGCTACTTATGTGGAGTCCATCGATTGCCAGACGACGATGTCTGGGCTGAAGCCTCGCTGACGGCGAGGGCGCGAATCCAGCACCGGCATCGACCTGTTCGGTTCACGTGCGAAGTAATTTGTACAATTCTCTGTTCGGAAGAGAACGTGAAAGATTTTAGCGCAAATCGCACTGGGGAGAGAGAGGGCGAATATGAATGCGAACTAAAAAACTGGAACAAAGTTTTACTTTTGCATTAGAAGAAAACGTATATATGATTCAAGGGACTCGATGTGGAGAGCGCGAACGCGTCCTACTCGTACTGTACTCGATGTTACTGGTTTCATTAGTTAGATGAACAGAATCGATCGTAAGAAAATTCCATGATTTCTGGAAGATTTGGAATATGAATTTTATGTTAATTTTAGAACGTGAATTGGAATATGCCTCTCCTTCCATTCCTTAAGTTGTATGATAAATGTTTGCTAATATAAATCTGTTTTTAATTTAGGTACAGAGATAATGAAGATGATATTTATGAGGATTCGTGAATTGATCTTCTTAGTGCGTATTCCGCATGCCGTCGATGATTTTCACTCTTCCTCGTGTCGGGGTGATTGATTTCGTTACTTCACAGGTTTTAACTGCATGTTCCAGAACGAAATTCCCTTCAAAATAAATAAGTCAGTAATCAGGAAAAGGACGAGTTTTATTCTATTAAATTGGAGCAGAAACCAAGTGCTCGTAGAAAGAAAAACATAACATGGAAAAATATTTGGGTGTCAACAACAGTAGGACACGTCAAATCGTCTGCAATTCCTGAGAATTTAGTGTCTGTGCAGTTGCCTGCAGCACTCACGAATTTGAGTTGTAGAAATCTTCAAGTTTCACTACACAAAGTTTAATCAGAATGTTCGTACGCTGCAGTAATGACACTTTGTCGTTTGACTGATCTCAGCTCGGGTAGCGAGGGAAGACGTCTCGGTCGTCCGTGAGCCGGCTCGCGACGGAACGATACACAGAGGTCTTCTCAGTAGGAGATCTCTAGTCAGAAGTGGGATTCTAGCTGTGATCGACAAAATAATTTTACCTCGGTAACCTTCCGATTCGTCGAGAGAATCCTTTGTCGTTGTTCTGGAACCTTCCTAACAGCGTTCGTATTTCTTGTCAATAAGTCTCGCCTTGACATTCTAGTAAGCTCCAAACATCATTTCTTGTCTAGGAACGCGTACACATCTGTCGTTCTTTGGAGAACATAAACAAATGTTCGTTCGTCTCGCGTTCGGTATCTTTGAATATAGAATGTCTTCCGTGTGATAACGTCGTCGCGAGTGATAATATGTCGCATATCATATTACTGCTACATCCGTTAATCTTTCGTACCTCGCTGGCCTCTTGAATGTAAGAATTTTATAAATGATTCATTTTACTTTCAATTTTTGTGTGTCTGAGATATAATACGAATTTTAATATTGTTATTAAGTTAAGGTATTTTTGTGATTCCTATCATGAAGGTATAAGGTACTAAAACAGCTTTATTTTAGAGATCCTAGTTGAACGAAATGTTGGTGTAGTCGCCGGAGTACATTTCTTCTTCACTATTTCTGCGTTTAATGTCGTATATATGAATGTACGTCATTTTGCAATGAATCATCTCATGTTACTCGGTCTGCTGAAAATGGCTACGAACCGGGAGTCCAACCCGGGAACACCCATTAATCGCAGGGGTGTTAACCACTCGCTCACCGACCACAACTGTTCATCATTTCCACCGAGACCTAAACCCCGGAAGACCTGAGACGCATCTGTCTCGGGTGGTGTAGTGGTTAATGCCCCTGCGATCAAAGCGGGAGTCCCGGGTTCGATTCCCGACTCGTCGCCATTTTCAAATGACCGAAAGTTATCACATATCTTCTCCGTGCGTAGAGAAGAAGACACGGAAGAAGAAAAAGAAGAAGAAGAAATATACGCACAACTCGTGTCATTGTTCGCCAGTAAGAAAGTTACTGTAGTCGTTCAATTCGTATTCAAATTTGCGCGGTTATTTAATTTACATTAAAAGAGCCTCGTGTTGTGTTTTTGCCGAAACACTGTGAATGTGTGGGAGCGTTTTTATAAACCCCTGGACGCTTTTGAAGCTCTCTCCCTCTGGAGCTTTGTTTCGACCCTTCGGCGCGCGTCAAAGCGACGAAGCCCTGGAGAGCGTCCTTTGTGGATCAGCGAACGAGCAGACTACAGCACTGACGGAGAACTAGCGGGTACGCGTAGGTTAACCGACTCTGTTACGATCGCTTCGAGTTGAATTCATGAAAAACTATCGACGTCTTTAGACGATGCGAGAAAGTTATGTGACTGAAGGTGGAAGCAGCTTCTCGAATCACGGAGATGTACGACGAATGACGGAGTGCAATATGAATAATAACGAAGAAAACACGATTTAATTTGCGTGTATCGATGATGAAGTGCAGACAATACTGTCGCGAACTCGTTTGACTTGTACGAAACGCGTGAGAGCGAGTACAGTACGAACATGGCGGCAGCCGAGCACAACGGTTTCGTCATTCGTGCATCTCACCTCAGAAAAATTTAAATAACTTTCTCGAATGTCCGGTGACCTATAGATAAAACAGATGTAAAACGTACTACGGAAAACTTGGTACAAGTCAAAGTAAACTTCCATCACATTCGTGATCTAAAAGTTCTCCATAAGACGCGATGTATTACACCTTCATTTACAATTCTATTATTTCATTTAAATGGTCTGAGTGAGGTTATGTTGTTTTTCAAGTTGAAATCGCAATAAGCGCATTTTGTTCTTCTGTTTATTCTTTAGGCGATTTCAGATATTTCAGTGATTTACTTCTTCCTACCTGAATAGAAAACCGATTATTGGGGACGTCATCTGACATTAAATTTTATCTGACTTTAGCTCTTTAATACGTAAATGTCTTTGAGCAGGCTATTAAACAAAAAAAAACATTCATTGAATACAATTTCAATAGTTGACTGCAGAATCTTCACTATGAAAAGTGAATTGTTCTATAAGTTTGAGCTTTGTTGGACCGAATTTTAAAAATCACAGTGCAATATTTTGCCATGCCTTCGTTGAAATACGTATTTTTTAAAAGCACATATTATAATTGTTCAATTTAATCGATGCATCGCAATGGACAAAAAAACAATCGGCCTGAACATAATCTGTACATGAAATAATGACTGTTGTATTAATCGTGATCATATTGTAGTAGCTAAATCTCATCTCTGGGGACACTACAGAAAATGCATACATTTTAGAATGTAACGCGATCTGCGAAAAATTGTCTTAGGCGCATATAGGCAATCCGTTTAACTTTCCTGTTACGTCGCGAATTTATATTACAGGAGCACCACGGATGGAAAGAAGAAAAATGGCTTTTTATTTCTTATTATTTATGAAAATAAATTAGCGTAGGATATGCACTCTAAGTAAAACATTAACCCTCAATTTCCATTTACCCTTCCTCGAGTGCTGCTACCGCCACCATCCCCTCTCTTGTGATCCGGTATCCGTCTTCTTGACAGAATTAAAAATACCCTCTCTAACGGTTTAACTAATCTTTATACGTACGAGTATGTGAAGGCCAAATACCACCCCACTGACTGACTAATCACGAAATCTCAGAAACTACAAAACGTACAAACTTTAAATTTTGGCAGGAAGATTCTTCGGGAAATTTAGTTAAGAAAGGGTTTTACGAAAGTCCACCCCTAAGGGGTTGAAATGTTTTATGCTGTATTCCACCATAACTCATACATACACATGTGATTTACTATAAGACGACAAGTACTATGGGGATAAGACATCCCTCGCACCCCTAGGGAGGGGGTGAGAAGGGGATGACGTAAAAATAATGGAAAAATCCGATATTGATTCGAAACTATACTTTTCGGTGGCATAAGGACGTCCCAAATGCTTTCCAAGTTAACAATCAGGACATGTGAACAATAAAAATACGACCGAATAAATTATTTTTGGGACCGTTGAAGTGAATTGACACCCTCATTGCCAGATAGGTACACAATCACCCCCATAAGGAATAACTACCCTTTGTGTTGGGAGTGAGGAGTGAAATGTACAAATCGAAACTGACTGATATTAGTGTTGAGATCGTAGTTTTCGGGTCCTCTGAAATTAGTTGTGGCATTTTCGAAGAAGTCAAAGTTCACAATCAGCCTGTGTGAACTCCAGCACCCCTAGGGAAGGGGATGCCGTGAAAAGCATCAAACATGTCATACCAATGACGAGTTCATAATTTGATATCACATAAGTCTTGTAAGAAAAATCTCGGCATTGTGTCAGTCTGAACTCAACCCTCATGAAACAAACACCATTAGCACCCCTTGGGTGGGGGGTGGAAATGGGTTTATGGAAAAAATAATTCAAAACTAATATTGAAATTTTTAAAAATTCATCGGATACATAGTTTTAGGATTGATGAGATGTTTCAACTACCAGTGCTGTTACGTTCAAGATGAGATCATATAAAAGCGCTGTATTCTTAGAGATGGCGGAAAGCGTGAGATTTAAAAATAACGTAAATAGATCGATATTAGGGTCAAGTCAATGGTTTTTGTGAATTATGAGAGGAATAATCGTATTTCCAATGAAATTATGTACCCTTTGGACCACATGAGGTGCACGACGCCACTAGAGGCGGGTGTTGGGAATAACGTGACTCAAAAAATATTATCAAAAAATGTCCGCTGAGAAAGGATTTTACCAAAAATTCACCCCTAAGGATGTAAAATGGTTAATCTGTATTTTCTAAAAACTTGTTTTTCAACTACATCAGTGCAAATAAGAGATTGAGGCTACATACCAATGCAAATATTTCCTCCTACATTAATGGATAACATTCTCAATGAGGATACCAGAAAAAATAACATTGAAGACGTTACAAAATTTTATTATATACAGAATGTCTTGTAAATATTGGTAGAAATTCATGCGAGGAAAGCTGCGGGTGGGTACTCAGCTAGTACTTGTATAAAATGCATGTAATGATTTAACTTCCAGACAATGCAATACATCCAAAATTTCTGCTTTTCTTGTTTGTACACAGTTTGAGAGCGCAAAATAAAGGGAAGATACAAAATAAATGTCATCAGTGTACTACTCAGTAGGTGGAATCAGTCAGTACTTTTTATATCAATCAGCTGTAGCATATTTTTTACTTCAAATAAATGAGAGTTTAATTAGCAGTATTGACACACTATACTATAACTTTATTAATTAATTGTATTAGGATGATGTTTTTGTTAAAATGTTTGTCTGCTTGTAGGGGGGAAGGAGTGTGTAATGACAGTATTTGTAAAAAATGAATATTTTAGAGAACTACATCATTGATTGCTTATCAGTCGTTCCTAAATGCTGTGAGCTCTTTCAGGAAATTGTTTTCAATATACTCCCTTAAAGGTTCATCTTTTACTTATGATTATCTGTAATAGAAATAATAATAAATTATTTTTTTCTCAAATTGGTTAGGAAGGGGAAAAATTATTGAGTTCAGTGTAACATATTAATTCTTGAATGTACATTTATTAATTTTGTTAATAATTAATGAGTTCCCACTTTTAACTTTGCTCTTTTGTGTTGACAGTGAGCCATGCACCGAGGCTTGGGGCGCAACACCTACGATGGGAAAATCGCAGGCCTGTATGATTTGGAAGAGACGCTTGGTCGGGGACATTTTGCTGTCGTTAAATTGGCACGTCATGTATTCACTGGTGAAAAGGTAGCCGTCAAAGTCATTGATAAAAGTAAATTGGATGAAATATCTCGTGCTCACCTATTCCAAGAGGTAAGAAAATTGATTTATTTCATGTTGTTAGTATTATAAGTGATTTTATTTTGTCTTGTGCTTTAAACCAATTATAGTATGTGCATGTGTATAATATACCTTTAGGAGAATAAATTTCATATGTCTGTCTGGAATTTATTTCACTGTTGTGTTAAAAATATTTAATGATAAACTTTATTGTCAAAAAAGCAGTTATGAACTGCGTATGACCACGTGGAGGACAACAAACTAATTTACTCTCCGGAAGCAAGCAAGGGACCATCCCATCAATTTCATACAAGGGCCCTAAGGCAGAGGCGGATTTAACTTTTTCAACATACTCCTAACGATAAAAAAAAATAGTTCAATGCATGTTATAGTATTAACATAATACCAACAAATATTGTATTTAATAAAACATAGAAAAGTCAATTCCCTAACTCGCGACCTTCCCTTGTTAGTCCAGTTTCAGTGGAGCCAATAATCCTGAAAAAGAAGTAAATTGCAACTTATTCTGAAACCCCATTATTCCATGTAAAGCACACATATGAAATAAAATTGAAATGGCATGTTCAAAAAATTTTACCTGCAAACTCCAATTAAATAAATAGTGTACAGTTGAGCAATTACTGTTGAGCAAGTATACACTTATTGTAAATACTATCCTAATTTAATTCTCTTTCTTGTCCTTGTGATTTGTTTCTTCTTAAAAACTACTATAGTGGGATGTGGATAAGTTATTTTTTAATTCTCGTTTGTTATTTTTCTTTTTAGGTACGGTGCATGAAGCTAGTGCAGCACCCAAATGTTGTGCGTTTGTATGAAGTCATTGATACCCAAACCAAGCTCTATTTAATTCTCGAGCTGGGTGATGGGGGAGATCTATACGATTACATCATGCGACACGAAGGAGGATTGGGGGAAGAGCAAGCGAGAGAATATTTCCGTCAAATAGTGCGTGCAATTTCCTACTGTCATCGGCTACATGTGGTACATCGTGATCTGAAACCTGAAAATGTGGTGTTCTTTGAACGTTTGGGAATGGTGAAACTTACTGACTTTGGGTTCAGCAATAGATTTAACCCTGGTCAGAAATTGGAGACATCTTGTGGGTCTCTAGCATATTCTGCTCCGGAAATACTATTGGGTGATTCATATGATGCTCCAGCTGTAGGTGAGTTAGTTTCAAATGTAGGAAGAAATTTGTAGAGATGGTTGCATTCTTTCCAATTGATTGAAGATGTTGGGAGACATGATGATGAAATATTAGATCAGTATTAGGAGAGGATCTTATCTTTGCACAATACTTTCTTGGAATTGCGTAATTCAACTTGTAGAAGTAAGAACAGAAAACTATTTCAATTCATTGAATATTCAGACAAACAACAAATTTTCAAAGCTATATTACTTCTTGTCTTTATTGAACAGTGTGCACAAATGTTATGTTTGTTAATATTGCCATGCTTGGGAAAATTAACCACTGCTATATTGCTGTCAATACGCTACATGCAAACAGTTACAGATATTAAATTTAGTTATATACTTGAATATATATTTATTTACTGTAAAGAGAAATATTGTCTCAGATGCTTCTCAATTTTAAAATTGAATTTATTAATCTCGTTATTGATACTTTTATAAGTCTCATTTCTTGCTAGAAGAATTTACAATAGTTTTATCCAATTTAATCTGCTTATTGTTCCTTGTTTTCCTAATGTCTTATGTGTTGTTTCTATTAAATTTTACACCAGTTCCAAGTGTTTGGTAGTTTGTAGTCAGTTGAGTTGTTGAAGATTACTCTAAGCTGTTTCTTGAAATTTGGGTGACATATGACAATCACCTCCAAATTTCACAAATTGTACTAAATATTTCATTTTAATTGTTAATGCGTTCAATATTTAAAATATGTTTCTATTCTGACTTGCGTAGCGTTTACCAAATATTGTGAATTTATGCTTGTTAGTATTCATTTGTTAACCCTTTTGTGTTGTAAGTTTTCTGATCAAACTTTTCCCCATTTCTAGTTGAAATAAAATTAGTTATATTACATTTTTAATTTACTTTGTAATTGAAAATTGGAAACTGGTAACTTTCCACATGAAAAACTCTATTAAACACTTGAAATTGGCTATTTACTAGTATAATTTATTTTATGTCTTTACCATCTGAATAACTTTTTCCCCTTTTTTCAATGAATAATAATTACTGAGACACACGTTATTCATAAATATTTATCATTTCTCTAAATTTGTACTAATAAACCAAAATGGGAAAAGGAAAATAGTGTTGGATATGCTTTTTCTTTAAATAGAAGTTCTAGTGAATAGAACTGGTTTCGCGTAGGTAATAACATGTGTGTTTCAGTATCCCGTTTTGATGTGTCCTTTCTGCAACATTTCCTATTCTGAAATCTTTTTATATTTCCCTCCAGCCATCTTCATCTATATAATTCACTAAAGGTAAAACTTACGCTTTTTTAATTGATAAATCAACGTTTTATAGTTTTTTTAAAATTATTGTTATTGAGAGCAGATCCATTGATCTTATTTCCTTCTGTGTTTACCATGCCATCATGAATGTCAACTAGTTTGGAGAATTGTCTTTCATTATAGTTTATTCACTATACAGCATAATGTTTACGGTACACAGTTTGTATATTGTGTATTATCATCATTTGTCATTTTGTTTTCTAACGAAGCAAAACAAGTGTGCTGTATGTTGTTCAATGGTTAATGTAAACTCAAACTTGGAATTTGCTTGCTGTTTAGATGTGTGGTCTTTGGGAGTGATTCTCTACATGTTAGTGTGTGGCCAAGCCCCGTTTCAAGAAGCAAATGACAGTGAAACTCTAACGATGATAATGGACTGCAAATACACCATTCCTGTGCATGTTTCTGAAGCTTGCAAAAGGTAATATTTTATTTAAAAAATCATATCAATGTCATAACATTTATCAGGCTTTAAGTGTCATGTCTTCCTTATTGCATCCAAAAGAGTTCATCATGAAAGTAATTTTATTTCATAAAAAGAAAAGAATGGGATATTGAAGATTTAAACAAATACACAATTTAATTTCATAAAACTAAAATTTTAAATGAAAATAAATAATGAATAATGTTATCTTATTGTTGAACTTTGGTGTCTTAACTATTTAAATTTAACCTTTTCATTCATAGGTATTATATGTACCTATTCATTAAAGTGGTATCTTTACTAACTATCAGAGCAATTGTAAAAATGAGAACTTATTTGATCATTTACATTATCTGACCTTCGTTGGTGTTCTACATATTATGAACAGGATGAATATCATTGTCCTTGTTGCTAGTTTCTATTTAAGTTCATCTTTGATTGAGAATACCAGCGGCTAGTCTACAGAATCTGTATGTATGCAGCAAATCTGCTAAATGTGTATAATTACTTCCTAGGTTACCTACAATAACATAAAAATAACAAATTTAGAGACTCATTAGTTTGCTTCATTAGAATTTTATAGGATTTTCTTCTTTTATTCTCCGATAAATAGATCACTTCATTCTTTTNTAACATAAAAATAACAAATTTAGAGACTCATTAGTTTGCTTCATTAGAATTTTATAGGATTTTCTTCTTTTATTCTCCGATTTGTAATAGATCACTTCATTCTTTTGTATTTCTCGACCTGTGGAAGCAATCATTTGATTTTATAATTTATGAAAAAACCTTATTCAAATTTGACTATGAAATACCATTAGCCAAGTTCCTAATTTTGGATTTTAGTAGTCAACACAATCTTGACAGCCCTGAAAAAAAGGGAAATGGTGATCAATTAAAAGTGTTTCTTTTTTATCTTTTTTTAATTAAAATTTAATTAACATTTTGTTGGATGTTTAAAGGTTGATTGCACGGATGTTGATACGAGAACCAGAGCGTAGGGCATCACTGGAAGAAATTGCGGCTGACCCATGGTTAGGAGTAGATTTAAGTGCTCAACCAGCTGATTTCCTTCCCCTTATATCTCGAGAGCATGTTTCAGATGAAGACCACGCTCTTATAATTCAGAAGATGGTCAATGGAAATATTGCCAGCAAAGAAGATATTCTTGAGTAAGAAACACTATATATTTTTTATAATTATAATTTTGTTATCAAAAAAGCAGTTACTAACCACAAAGAACCACGTGCAGGACTATAAACAAATTTACTGTCTGGAAGCAAGCAAATGTGATTTCCCAATGTATTTATTGCTTTAATGTCTTACTGTATTTTTAAAAATCTTGCAACAAGAAGACAAATAATAATTTTGTTTTGTTAAAACATCATGAATTCAGTTGTAATGTAATATGTCATGTTGTAGTGAACAATCTGATTCTTTGTTGGACTTTAAACAGACTTCAAAAAATTTGACAATGTTCTTATAGGGTGCTTGAAAATTTAGCATCTATGCTGTTACTCATAATTGAAATTAGCTGAGAGTAGTTAATGTTCCATATAGAACACAGTTGACTTCCAAAAACCTAATGTCATTGGATACTATGTATTTTTGTTTTTGAAAAATTATTCTAGTGATCGTTCCTTGTGCAATATAATGTTATAAATTAAACAGTTGTAGTAGTATAATTTGTTTGTAGTATAAATTAAACAAGCAGAATATTGAGATTGTTCTTTTCTCATTTAAATGACTTCAGTTTTATTAAACTGAAGCTTGAATTGATTTGGGCTCTTCTAGTATAAATTTGCCATAATTAAATTATTATTTTATAAGAAATTTTTATTATTGTTATATCCCTTGTACAGGGCACTTGATAAGAATGAATACAACCACATCACAGCTACATATTTTTTATTGGCGGAGAGAAAGTTACGAGCTCATCGGCAAGAGCAGGCTCTGCGTATGCGTCAGGGACAGGGAATTGCCTCTCCATCGCCCCTTCAACCAAGGTAAGGCTACTGTGTTTTGAAAGTGTGCCACTTGTATTCGACCCTTAACAAATAATTCTTCCTGAGATATGGATTCTAAAAACATCTATTTTTCATACTTAGAGTAGTTAGAATACTTGAAAGGTTAAAAAGAAACTTTACATGAGTTCATTAGAACTTTCCGTCTTAGAATTCTATGTACTCATTCTAAGAAGTTGTTGTTGTTGTAGGAATCTTTTAGAACTCTCTTTCTAAATATTGTATCTCTACTTCTAAATTTTTGATTTTCTTGCCTGTTTTGTAATACATTTTTAACGTTTATTTTAGTAAACCAATTGTGAAAATAGACACTTGTAATCGTGAAGAGTCAGATTCTCAAATTCCTGTAAACCAGACTCAGTTAAGTGTCTCCAGAACTCCTGGAGATGTGCCACAGGTAAGATTTGTGTTTAAGTACTCTTTATTTGTGTTTCCTTCTTAGGCATTGCTGAATTTGCTTGTATGATTTATTTTGCATCGGTAAATATTATCTATTTAAATTTAACCACAAATCCTTTTTTTTTTTTTTTGTTAAAATCTATTTAAAAATATTTTCCTGATATTTGTGCTTGCAGGTGGTATACTATACCCCAAACTTTCAATTTCTTTATGTTTTAATTAAACCTGGATGTTTTGGTTAAGTTTTCGAAACAATTCTTCCTTTTGAATGAAGAAACTTTTTATCGTGCTTATGCTCTCTTTTCTCTCTTTAATTTTTTTAGAAGTCCAGCATGGAAATGTGTTGTTCTGACGTGTTATTTATTACTCTCAATCCAATATAAACAACTTAAAAGTAAATTATAAATAAAAGAAATTTTATAATTTTATTGCAGAAATAAAATCACATAAAATCATCTTAAAGTTTTGACTTCATTCATGTGTTGTATGGTAAATAGAAAAGGATGTATGACCTCATCACATATTTCATGATCAGCTTGCGATATTCTTTCCACATCTTGTGTTGTGTTCAACTTTCATATTTCAATAGTCACTTATCTATTTGGGGACAGTGCATCCCTTTCTATGAACTGTGACCTGCAATGACTTTGTGATTGTTTGTAGCATGTGTTTCACTGCTTCTTCAGCTCTGTAATGATTGGTGTTTTCCCTCAGCTTAACCCGTAACTTTGAGGTACCCGTAAAATGACTTATAAGCTGTGTGGCTTAATTATCAATAGTTTAAATATCTGTAACTTTTTGCTGTGAAGTCTATACAAGTAATTTTTTTTCCAGGGTCAAGTACATTTCTCAAGTATAAAATATTTGGTTTTCTTCCACCATGTTCTATCCAAGCTATTCTCATCTTACTGCTTTTATACTTCTTATTGTTCCAAGAGCTTTATGGCGTTAAATCTTGTTTTGCAATGTTAACTCCTTGTCCTGTCAATTTGTTTTGATCTGTCAGTATAGTATATAAGTGTACCAGAGTTTCCCAAAGAAACAATACATACATTGTATCCATACATTTTTTTTGTTGCTTAAGTTCTGAAGTCATGCTGTGTTGCTAGTTCATTGTGTATGTGCTGATGACCTTATACCCTGTTTATTGTATTCCCTGTTACGCTTAATTATTTTGTGGGCCAGGAAACTATCCTAGGACGTTTCATAACCACTGTTTTCAACTTAAGCTTCTGTGGTGCATGTATTCCTCGTAATATTGTTCCTGTTTGTTTTCCAGAATTACCGCACCAGAAAATGTAGCATTGTGCAGGAGGAGGAAGACGAGGATGAAATGAGTCCGTGTTCTGGACGCGAAGATTTGACGCCACCCCACAACTCTTTGAACAGACGAGGATCTCGTTCGGAGGGTAGACTCAATGTCGCTCTCCAGGAGAGACTGGCAGAATCGGAGCGTCGCAAAGACAAGTGCAAGGTAGCAGTTGCTTCACCTACTCAATCGAGTGTTTCAAGAGGGGCTGCCAGGGACGACACGACTGCAAGGAAATGCAACGCTTCGAATAGCTTAGATACGAGACCGAGGTCAGCTGTTGAATCCCAAAGTATCATCAATACTGCAGCTGTGTATATACCTGGCAGTACAAAGTGGCGTTCTGTCCCAAAACATACCCCTTACGGAAGTTTAAATGCAGCCTCCGTTCCGTCTGTGAAGATCTCTCTTACACCTGCAGCCACTGCGGCTACTCTTCCCACGACAACGTCCATCCTTACAGAAGCGTCCACCATCTCGATTCCTATTCACACCTCGTCTTCTGGAACCACGCTAGTACCAAAGTACAAGACTATGCCTTCGCCCACGCGTCCCGTTCACGCAGTCCTGAGTTCTCCCCAGTTGGCGCTAAATGAAATCTTTGAGGAAGGTGACAGCGCTGCGAGTGACTCGGTCAGGTCTCACTCCAATTCTCGTAACTTCTTGAGCCGGCAACAAGGGCATTCGCGACAAGTTGCTTACGAACAAAGACGAACCAAGTTCCATAAAGCCCGTACAGCGTCGTGTAGTTCTTCCGATGCGAGCGACGACGACAGCGAGAGCCGCAAGAAGCGAGCCCATAAGATAAGTGGGCCCGGCAAGTCACTGTCTCAACGGAGAGATTCTCACGACGATTCCAGTGACTCTCAAGATCCAGGGGGCAGTGGAGGCGGAGCAGGGGGAGGTTCCGGCAGTGGGGGGACGCACGCGGCGGGAACGAACGAGTGCACGAGAGGACAAGCGCCGTCGCAGAGCGCCGGGGTGTCTGAAGGATCAAGGACGTCTTCCGGGAACGGTGGGGGTGGTGGGAGTACGCGACGGCAATGTGGCGGGACCTCGCAGCAGTTGCCTCTGGCTCGTCATCATCGTACTGGACGACGGAGACCTGCGGAAACGCGTCTCCGAGAAAGCCAGTCTTTGAACAGAATCACTGAAGTACAAGAAGCTGAACACACTCCATCCCAGATTTGTATGAGCCATACGAGTAGTGTGACTTCGTCGACACTAACCACTAGTTCCGCTGCCGGCACTGCTTCTCCCAAAGTACGTGGGTTCGGTGCTCGATTACTGCAGAGCTGGTCTCTTGCAGGGTCTTCTACAAAGAAGAATTTGACATCGGAAGGAATAAGTGATTCTCAATGTTCTCTTCCTCAAGGGAAAACATCTCGTAGGGTTGTGTCAAATCGTTCTGACACTAGTTCTTTTGTTAAAATAAATCACACTTTGGAAAAAAGTGTAAGTCACTGCTTTAGTTATAGAAGTGAAAGTGTGATTGAGAAAACAGATTCTCCGTCGGGTTCAAAAAAATCCAGTGAAACTTCTAAATCATTTTCCATATCTGTAACAAATTGTTGTTCTGAAGAAAAAGAGAATTGTTGCAAGTCGACAACAAAATCATCAGAGAAGCAAAAAAGTTCTGGCAGTAAAAAAGGAAGATTATTAGGTCGTTATTTTCAAGTGCATAAAAAGCTATGTCTCCCGTTGCCCGGTCTATTTGGTCGAGGCCGTCTCTACAAAGCGCAGTCCTGTGGATCGATTGTGAGAGATCATGTGGCGTCTCCGTCGCCCGCTTCTCTCCTTGTGTGTGGCGACGAGAGATGGTGTGCTGTGAGTGGGAAGGTAGTTTCGGGCTCTCAAGCCGAATCGACTGAACATAGCAGGAAAGTGGTGAGTTAAAAATTAAAACTTTTTCTTTCATTGCGTGGTACTATGACCTGACAATTCTGAAATATGTAAAGCAGAGTGCGGTATGAATTAAAGTTAATTCTAGTTAAGTTTATTCACAGTCACTTTTTTCTTTCTTCATTAAAATAACAGGATGACAGAACTAGAGAAATGTTTCCATTGAGATAAATGTATCCACAATTTGTGTTTATAGTAATATTGTTTAAAACTCAAATTTAAAAAATATTATTGAATTTATGAAACCCACAGATTGCATTCTTTAATTATTGATAGTCACATTACGAAATGTTATATAGTCTAGCTATTCTGTTATTTATGAAGTAATGTTTTTTAAAGCCCAATTAGTTAATTTATGTTTTAATTTTTCATGTATTTTCTTCTGTGAAAATCTCTCATCAGCATTGGTGTAAATACGGAGCAGTATTAATGCTAAGTTGACCATATGTTTCACCCCAAGTTAACTTCAGGTGATGTGTTTTGTATGTATGACTACCAATAATTGAAAATTGTAGGGACTATTTTTTTAAATAAAATTAAAGCAATTTTTGTTTTAATGGAATACTTGTGTTATTTATACACTCACTGGGGGAGTTTTTTGACAATTAGTTATGATGTGTTTGGATTTGCTGTGCCGCTCATTCCTTTGTGTTTCTAATGGAGAAAGTGTACTGTCTCATTCAAACCTGACAATGAGAGCAGAATATGAATGTGTGGGGTTGTGGAGTTCCTCCTGTCTTGGATGTATTTACATCTCAGTGGAACATAGTATATTGTATACACATTTATTTTTTTAAAGAATAAATTCAACTGATGGTAGTAATCAATTAGTTCTAATATTGTGTCTCAGCAGTATGATTTCATGTTTGTAATTAAACATTTTTTTATTTTACAGGGAACTTAAAAGACAATTACTGTCCATGATAACTAAGGATGCATGGTGACAAACTAACTGCCAGCACATTTTCATCTTTTTTTTAGTTTTTTTTTATAAGAATAACCAAATACTTTGACTCATCATCAAATGGTTACCTTTAACACAGTAAGTTTATTGGCTACTTGACTTGGTAGAGATGGAAACTCAAAGGAGTGACAATCTCCTACAACTTCTACTTGATCCATCTTGATTTGTTTGTAGTGAAAATTGTTGTTTAAGATTTTACTGCGTACTCTCTTTTTAGCTAAGTAGATGTAGTGAAGGGTGAAATTTTACTTCCACCACTTATTGGTTTTATCTGGAATAGCTTATTTAAAAATTATTTTACGAAGAAAATAATTTTTCCCTTAAGCAATGTATTTGCTTCGCAGTTGAATACTTAAAAATATTGCTATATCAGTGAGGGCCATGAGAAATGGTCATTTATTTTATTTTTATCTGAATGCCGATATTTTTATATATTCGAAATATATTTCTATGTATCCTTTCTCTATATTAATGTGAATACAGTATTACCATGGATCTATATACACCTCATTGTGCAATAGATTACGTTGTGGTTTGTCTACAATTTAGAAGCAGGAGAAGGATGTTTTGTCTTTTCTCTTTCAATACTCCTTGTTTTCTGTTGAGGGTTCCAGAATATTAATATCTGCATTTTCAGTGTAAGAAGCTACCCCTTTCCCTCTCCGGAGTACCAAGTGCTATGTAATAGTAGTCCTTTTATAATTGCATTTTAGGGTTAATACGTACTTGTGAACATAATTACCTGCAATAATTTTGATGAGAAGTTGATTTGGTGGGATATTAATCTCGTGAATTGAAGAATGTAAAGAGTGGTGTGCAAAAGTTGTATTACTCAAGGAAGTGAGCAACAAAGGTTGTTCTATGACTGAAAAATGTAGATGAACTGCTTCTATGAGAGAAGTTGTGTAATGGTCCCGAGTATCCATTGACTGCACGCGACGTGATTGGTGGCAGTTTTACTATTTCTTTGAATCTTCCTTTGTATTTTTGCTCCGGTATTTCTCTTAATTCTATTGAGGAGATATAAACTCTATGAGAAAGATGACTTTTTGTACACTGCTCTGTCGTTTTTGGATAGTTTGTTGAATTTTAATGTTTTTGGTGTGTTCTTTATATATTAATCAGAAGATTGTTGACATTTTTCAGCATCTGTCTAGTCATCCTTAAATAGACTACATTTCACTTCTATTTTTCGTAAGACACTTTGGTAAAGTATATTTTATAGATTTCATGCTGTTAAATCTGAATATTGTTATTTATAATGTGTACACAAAACCTGTAAATAATGTGGTAGAAAATTTTTAATATGATTTTCAATTCAATGATATATTGATAATAGTCAGTTTATTTTTAAGTTAATGTACTTTCTTTTATACAAGTTTAAATGTTATTTTTTGTTATATGTGTGTGTAAATTTTGTGTGTATAAAATGAATACATTTGTAAATGTTCCTGTTGAAGCAAAAAATGAAATTTAATTCTCTTCATATTGACTTAAAACAGAATCGTTTTCTTTGACAATAAACATAATACTTTTCCTTTGTATTGAACAAAGCTACATACCATCAGTTTCTATTTATACTGAAAAATGTGTTTGAATATCGTGAACAAAATGTTTAGATAAAGAATTATGAGTGTTTAAATTTCGTAAATCATTTTGCTTTGAAAGATTATTCTGCCAGGACTTTGATGTTTTCAGAAGAAAAGTTGCAACATGATCTGAAGTAAGATTTGTAAAAGTTGTATAGCCTGTTAGTTATAAAATGTATTTATTTTATGATCACTGCTTTTAGCATTTTTCTGTGCTACATTGAAGAATGATTTATGTGATTGTATAACACATAAGTTTGTGTTAAATTCATGCAATACAAATTGGAACTAACTATTTCAAGACTTCATAATTATTCTTAATGATAATGGTGTTGACTGCAGTTTTTGCAACCTTCTATAACAAATAATCAACATTTATATTTGTAGTTATGGATGTTTGTAGTTGTAAGTTAATCTGTGAGAATGTGGTATTAAATTTTTGTTAGGTATTTTAATACACATAAGGACATTGACACATTGCTAATTGTCTTCCATTGATTGTTAGAAATGTTGACTCTTAAGCGTTGCTTCTCTTGTAAATTTTCTTTCCCCCTTCAGTCATTACATAAAACGATGTCTGTAATGTGTCATCCCTGCATTTGTAATAGTTCTATAGGATATGTTCTTTCTGTTTTCGGGACCATTTTACAGTGTTTTGTGTTTCCTTTTAATTACATTCACGACTGCGTATACAACCTCTGTAGTTCTGATCTAAATTCATGAAATGCTGGTCTGTGTTTATTGAAATTATTTGATGCTCCAGAAGAGCCTTTGTCATTGCTGTATTTGATGTGTTGTATGTGTGTGTGTTATAGATTTTGTGTACCATTCGAAAGGAAATCATCGTATACAAATGGGCCTGTGCATGTCTGGGATGAATGTGTTCGTGTGTTGTGAGTTGTAAGCTCATACTGGTAAAATGAATCAAATATTTACCTTAAATATCTCCTAAATGCTTGAAGATAATAAGTTCAATTTTGATAGATTGTCTCTGGATATTGAGTGACCATTCATACCAAAGTTTATTCTTTCTTTCTNTAAGCTCATACTGGTAAAATGAATCAAATATTTACCTTAAATATCTCCTAAATGCTTGAAGATAATAAGTTCAATTTTGATAGATTGTGTCTGGATATTGAGTGACCATTCATACCAAAGTTTATTCTTTCTTTCTTTTTTTTTATGTAGTCAATTCTATTTCAGCTGCTTCTCCCTAGTATTATATAGGAAAACAAATATTCAATTAACTTTTCTTATCTATACCAGTTCTACTAATATTGTATTTGATGGAACTGATGAGATGATGGCGGTGTAAAATTTGTGCTTCAAATAATAAATCTGTGATATGATTTTTATACAGTGAAATGAATAATTTAAATAGTAATTCTTAGATTATGGAAAGCATTTATAGTCTTCAATTATTAAATTATTATTTTAGATCTTCGACAAAGTTCTTCTGTACCTATTCCGTCTAGCAATAATTTTTACCCCTTCTGTCTTTGTTTGTAGTTTGAAAATTTAATTCAGTAATAAGCATTGATTTTATGACTTATTTCAAATAAATATAATTTATTTAATGAAAAATGCTCTGTATTGCCTTCAAACTTTTAGGAGGTGTTTTAGTGTTATGTTGTAAGTGAAATCCCTGTATATTGAACTATGTTAACACTGTACATAATGCTACATTATATTATTATATTATTTGTTGGTAAATTAAACTGCTATTGTATTTAATTCGACTGTGGTTGCTGAGAAGTCCGACAGTGATTTTTGTATTACTTTTTCTGAAATAATTTGTTTCATAATAATTCTACGTATTGCCTTCTTCACAATCGGTGGCACTAAGGAAGAGTCATTTGTTTAGGATGAATTGCAAGTTTTTGGGTTAAATTAAATTTCACTCACTCTGATGTGATATGCTGCTAAAATTCGTTTGAATTGTGATTCATTTTCAAACAGAAACGTTTACCTATATTGTTATTCATTAGTGAATAATATTCATATGCCAGATATTAATATTGAGTGTTTGTGATAATGGTAGCTTGGTAAAATGCTTGGAGAGGTTGTTTACTTTGAACATATGTGAATTATAGCAACATATCAAGTCGCATAGGTTCATTCACAAAAAAATTTTTAGTTGTAACCAATTACCTTAGTTTCACTGATTACCTTTAAAATTTGTGTGTGATTGATTTTATTACCTTTATTGGTTTAACTTATGAGAAAATTCTTTTAAATTAAATTATTTGAAATTATTTCTGTAATTTCTCATGTAAATCTAGAAGATGAACGTTACTAATACTGTACTGTGTAGAATTTTTGCTATATTTTAGTATAGTTTGTTTTTATACTCAATGTGTTGAATACAGCTGGTCTGGTTATATTATCAAAGAAATTGTTAATTTGCTCAGTGTCACTAAACAAACCCTTGTAATAAGAGTATATCTATTTATTATTGTCTTGCCTCTGTTAAAACCCATCCTGAATATAATAAAATACTTATAGGTTGACCTTTTCATGAACTAACGAGACAAAGGTTTTATTCTTGTAAATCGTTGAGGAAATATTATTTTTTTTGTTCTAAGTAATGTGTAGAATCATTTTTGTTTTGTTTATTCATCCTTCTGTCTAAAGAAATAACTTTGTCTTAAATTGCATCTCATTATAAATCTCAAAGAACAAAAAGAGAAAAGAAATTATTGTCTTGGATGAATACACCCATTAATGTGTGTCCAAGAATTCAATCCAGGAGGTAGGAATTTGTAGTATGGGCTGCTGCTCTTGAAAAGTTGGGGAACAGGAACTTAGGGTGCAGATGTTTGAATCTGTGAATGACGGAGCTGTTATTAAAATAACAGATTTTTTTTCCCCTCCTTCTTTCTATTGATCTTCCTCTACAAATGACTCAAGGTTCAGCTGTTATAAAAGTTCATTATATTAATTGTTCAATTATTTTTTTTAATACAGTGAGAATAATAAGTTTCTTTCAGCTTATACAGCTTTGCTGATATTTTTATGAGAGATTTCAAGTACTAAATGTTAACTTATTATTAATCACTTACTTCGTGCGACCCAAATCAATCGGCACTCCTAAAGAATATTCACATGATTCACTGAAGGAATGTGAGTAGGAGGGGGGGGGCTCATCTGTGGGTAATATTGGGTTATAAAGACAGACAGGCAGGAACACACGTGTGGTCACATAATGCTGTTCTCTTCAGTACATTGAGGAAATTTCTGCGACAGTTTAAAGAGCTCTTTGAGCTGAGGACATGATTTTGCCTCTGGAGCAATGTGCAAGATACACTATTTCATTGGATACCTTGAATAATTGATAAATCAATTTTTTTAAATTCACAGTTAATATGATCCTCACAAAATCTTAGCCTCAAGATGTTCAGTGTTTGTACTCAATAAGAGTTTTATGTAAAAATATACGATTATAAATGAATGGGATCTTGAAACTATCTAACAGATTGTGATTCATCTACTAGACCTAATGAAGCTTAATATAAAAAAAAACCTTAATAACAAAAAAATAAAATGAAAACTTGAAGGAAATTAGAAGTAATACTAATTTTTTGCGTTTCTCTGCTAATGTAAAATTGTGATATCTTTGAAGGAATAAATGTTGCAAGCACAAAAGGGTTTGATTTCTTCATTTTTATTAAAAGTAAAGCAAATAAGTATATTTTGCAGAAGAAAATTATGGTCTATTGAGGGAATTTGTTTCATTAAAAAAACTTGTGAACCTGAAAATAAGTTGTATAAAATATTTATAATTTATTACAAAATAAAGTATATACAATACATTGGTCCCGAGAACACACAAAAAATATGACGTAACATCACAAGCACAGATGTATGTCATAATAGAAGTCCTCAAGAGGCACACGAAAATAAGAAATAGATTTTCTTAACAAATATATCCATAGAATTAAATGCTATTTCAGTATTGCATAGCAATATGAATGTATAATTTCTTCAGCAATATTTTCTCTCATTCGAGAAAATGAATAACATTCTTTAAAATCCTTTCTCATACTAGCACTTTATGACAAATTACAAATAAAGACATGTCTCGAGGACACAAAAAAATGTCTAAATCATAAAATGTATTCCTTTTCACAAATTAATAACAAATATTAAAAACAATTTTATATTATTGTAATTTAGAATTTTGAAAAAAATGTCAGTCTCGTGAATCACCAGAAAGAGTTTCCTGAGAGTAGAAGAAATTAATTTACTCTTCTTTTAGATATGCTAAGTCACAGAAAAGATTTTGTGAGACAAAATCAGTTTTCAGCATTTTATGTAATATAATTACTGAGGAAACAAAATGTTTCTACCAATCCGATAAAATAAAATTTTTGGAAGGAACTTTCTTCTCACACTTGTCAAATACCTTTTTAATATTCGTTCCCAAGCAGATCATAGGAAAATGAGACACACAAGGTACAAGAACTGCCTTGGAACAGTTTAGATAACACTTAGCATCAAGTATGGGCTACTCCTCCTGTCAAGTCTCAGGGAGGGGGGCGGAACATCTTGAGCTATTAACACAGTTGAAAAGTTGAGAAAAAGTGATAGTCTTAATTAGGTTTGTTTGCACCACTCCATGCTTCACTTCGGGGACTGTCACGAATTGCAAGAGCCTTCTTGCTGTTCTGGACAAACTCCTGGAAACCAAATATACAAGTATGTATGTATATAAAAACAAAGCATCAGTTTACTCAGAAGTCCAGAGAAAATAGAGATTGAATATGTATTAAGTTTCAATGGACATTATATTTTGCAGGGTGGCATGATTTAGTCATGACTTGTTAGTCAAGAATATTTTCAGGGCTTAAGACAGTTTTTATAAACAAATCTGATTTACAAATTTAATTATTATTAATCCATACTAATTTAGAAATGCGTAACACGAAAGTATGTCTGTCTGTTTGTTACATCCTCATGTCAACGAATGAAATTTGGCAAAGAGATAGCCTATGTTCATCCTGGACATGTAAACTAACTTTTATTTTTAAAATGTGTTATACAAAAGATAGAAATGGTTCTTGACAATAAATGTCGATAAAATTGGGTAAAAAGAAGAGTTAAATTTGCTTACGCTGCCCAAATGATTAGAGATAAACTACAAATGGCAATATTGTTTGCCTCAAAGAGTTTTACAAAAATGCCCGCAACAGCATATGCCTATCTACTAAAATAAACCAAAATTATCGATAAAAAGGTTTTTAAAATAGTAGTGTTACAATTGTTCAATTTAAGAGAGTAAATTTATTTAAAAAATCAATCATCATCAAATTTAATGGATTATTTGTTTTATGCATTTATTAAATATATAAAAGTCTTTAAACGTAAAATTTTTGAGAATAGATTAGATCCAACAAGAATTTTAATGAAATGGTGCAGCCGCGTCATACATTGGAAGCGAAAATTCGACCGGCGCGGCGCGATTCCCGCAAGGTGGTGTAGTGTATACAGTCAAGTTTTGTATTAAATTTGTATTATTATGAACTTGAAAAATTAGGATGCTGTACATGTTTTAAAGAAACAGGAAGTAAAAGTATTTTGATCTTATAATATAGTCGTATTTTACATTTTCCTGACTAAAGAAAGATTAGTCTAAGAAAAATCCCGGGCAACGCCCCGGTTGAAATATGATGGCATATGATGATTACACGAACGGGCATCCATATAACTTTGGTACACGACACCACGAAAGTACCTCGTTAATCAGCGTAATTAATGATTAAAAGAGCAATCAGAAATTCCTAACCATTACTATGTGGGGGAGAAAAAGTAAGATCAGGAAGCTAAGAATCATTCTATCACGCTATGGGTTTTGAAAGATCAAGGAGGGAAGAGAGACGACGATGACGAATATAGCGATACAAGTAATTCAGAGCTGAAAGAAACAGCATTTCGCTCTGACTGTGGACCTTCTCATGAAATTAATTATACTGAAATGATGTTAACTTTTTTAAAATCGGGAACGGTTTAAACAAATATTCACCTTCCACGGTTGTACAATTTTGATTGTGCACAAGTAGCATATAGCCATTTTTTGGGGGTGGGGTGGAGTGAGGATCCGACTTTTTGTCTAAAATTAATTGATGATAGTTTATTTCTTCTTACATGCTAAATTTGTTCAATTGTTTATTTGCTTATTTCATGTTAGACACAACAGTTCTATGATTACAAGATTTTTTTCGTTTACCGACATATCTACTCATTTTATTTTACGTTCTTCATGAAGTTAAACTAGATGACACACATTTGCAACTTCCTCAAAAGAAAAGAAAATTCTAAAATTATACCTATCTTGTCCTGTTATGAGATAAAAAAATTGCTGTCGTGATTCTTCAATTGATTCAAGACATTGCACATGTTTTCCTTTTAACTGAATACTTGTAGCTTTGCTCGCTTTGTGAATTTTTGTGCCAATATTACTTCATATATCCGTGTCTATTCCTCAGTCGCACCAAAATACAAAACAAACATAACATATAAATAGTACAAGTAATAGGAAAATTTCCATAAATTTACTCCGTCACTCATTTTGTTCTGAGAGTCCTTGACTTGTATAACCACACATTGTAAAAAAATCAATCCATACATATTTGGAGTTCATAAAACACGAAAACTATTAAATTGAAAAAAAAATATTTCTATAATTTCTTCAAGATAAGATCAAATGTAAAACCAAAATGAACACGCCCTTTCAATTTCCGAAAATTGAAAACTTTTCGATGAAAGAGAACCAGGAAAAATTACCATTAATCCTCTGCTCATGAAGTATGGTCGACTCAGTCCGTCGTTCTGTTCGCAGTCTTCACAGAAACACAGAAAAATCGTGTCTATCACCATCTGCCAAGAAAAATAAAAGTAGATTCACAAGAAATGCATGTATTTTAAACTAATTAACTGTTGAGTAGGGAACTAGTTATTAAGTTAGGCTTATTTCATACCGATATTTATTACAAATGAGATTTATTCTGCTGACATTATGATAACTTCTTAGTCATTGTTAGGGTCAAACATGGATGTATGTAGAGATAACAATGCATGTGTAAAGATATATTTTATTATTTTGTATGTTTCCCGAAAATAAGACTGGGTCTTCTATAACTCTTGTGCCCCAAAAGAGTATCAGGGCATTTTTAGGGGGCTTCAGGAACATCTACACTTGTATATAAACAAAGTATTTATTTATTGATTTACACGCGTACCATCTTCTACTAGTATAATATCGAGTACAACGCTGTCCAACTTATCTTAGCCCGCGGGCCATTTTATATACACTTTCGATCGATCGGGGTTTGGTAGAATGTTGTCCGCCAAATAAAACTTAACAGGTCGTATTTATGTGTAACGCAATATTTTGATTCTGTCAACAAATCTGTATTATTTCTATCTGGAAACATTAAATAGTATATTTCTTCATTAAAATAGTGTTTTTAATTTTTGGTATTATAATGAAATGTTTTATATATTCTAATGTATGACAGGGTAATTACGAACGTACTTTTTCTCTTTCCTCTCACCAGACATGTCACATCTAAACTTATTCTGAGAGCATAGATTTATAACACCAAGTTGTGCTCTCCGTCGTTCAATGAAACATTTAATAATGTAACTTGCGGGTCCCCAGTTGCGTAGCGCAGATCTAGTAAAAATGGCCATTGATGTGTCTATCTGTTATCGCCAAACGGCCATTGGTGGCCATATGCAATGAATGGCGTTAATAGAACTCAAGGACCATTTTTACTAGAGCGATCTAGTACAATAGATCTCTCTTTAAATAAAAACAATTATCGGAGCACAATCAACAAACTTCGCATCTGACGTTACATAACAGTAACAGTAATCCAAACGGAATAAAGAATATTAACAATTAATCTGATTAGGAAATAGCTAAATTATTTCTTATTAGTTTGGATGGCGAATGGTTACCCATGGTTACTACTCCCAGGGATATGTTTCAAGGTTGTGATTCGCGCTGTGCACGTTCTTTGACACTCATGTTTCCGGGAGAGCCAATCAGCTTTTATTTACAGAAGTATATATGATATTAAATATGCCCATTTCTCATAAGCTTTTCATCCCAGCGGCGAACCTACACTAGATGAGGCCCGGGACGAGAGTTTTTTTTATTAGGACCCCATGCCATAAAATACATCATGCAAACACGTTTATTTAAGTTGTGTTTTCATTTAAAAAATGCAATCATTTTAAAGGAGTTCAGTTTTTTTTGCTGTGATCATAAATTAGTGTAATTTTAAGAACAAAGGTCTTTAAATTATTTTTGGTCAACGATTTTGGAGGTCTTTTAGAGAATGAGGATCAAAAGCTGACTGTCCTCCACCCCCTAGATACGCCAATGGCTACTTTTCGGTAGTCCTAGATTCTTCCAATGAATATAGCCATTTTGGAATATGATGTCATTATCTATTTTGATAATGGGAGCGCTCCATCTTCGATGAAATAGAGTGGAACTGAACAGAGTCAATCTCTTGTCAGTTTTGATGGGCGAGGGATGTGAAGTACAACTTTGTAATTCAATAATTCAATCTTCTTCTTCTTCTTCTTCTTCTCCCCCCCCCCCAGGAATAGGTTTTCCTTCGTCGACGTTTCTTCAAAAATTTGAATGAACCTTCTTCCAACCATTCATACGAAGTAACAACAACTTTTCTTCACTTCATTCAGTGGTAATTACACCTCGCTCGCATCATAGGATGTTCTGGGCGTGAGAAAAACGTTCACAAAAAGTGTTGGAACACATGACTAGACGGTTCTCCAGTTCCATCACAAACCAGTTACGTTTCAGATCAGTAGCTTCGAATGTGGACAGCCTTCTGTGGCGGATAACTCAGAATGTATGCTACAGTTTATTATTTCGACCGATCTTATTTTCAGGAAATACGGTATTTTTCATTTTGCCGGTGTATAAAACAGAAGCTGAGCGAAGAACTCAAAAACCAGCTCCCTAATCATTTCTGAAAGCGAAGGCAAATGCTGTTACCTCATACACGGTGACGAAAACGTGTGAGACTACGTATGCAAATAATCCAGCCAAGGCTAATGGCACCCATTTGTGTTGAAGTTCATCCCTCTCCTGCAAAATAAATGCACAAGACATGGAGGTGAACAAATGACGAGAGAATAGAAATACGATACTAGAAAAAGTCAGACCATGCTTAGTGAGCTAATTTCTTGCTAACTCTTGAGTGCTTTAGGAAACGCAAGTATTACTCACGGAACTGAAGGAGTTATCTAATACTTAATATGTTAAAGCACGAGGGCAAGTCAATATATAAGTCGTAAACGGCAGTTTCCGTTTTAACTGTTTTGCCAGCAGATGGCAGCACATGTATGCTTGTCGTATAGGCTCCCGTAGGCACGCAAGTAGTCAGAGGCAGCAAGTGCACATGGCGGTTGTGTTGCATGAGTAGTGTGCAGTTGTGTATTTTTTGTGGGTCAAAGGACTGTCCACAGAAGAAGTGCATCGCGAAATGCATCCCACGTATAACAACTTTCTCGTGGAGAGCCGTGTTCAATCGAATCCAGAAGTTTAACAAAGGAAGACAAAGCGTCAGAGACGGGGAGCGTCCTGGTCGTCCTGCGGAGGTGTCAACATTTCGTTGGAAACGTTCGGAAAATCCACTGAACGGCCCCGACTTAGCCCCCAGTGATTTTCGTCTGTTTTGACCCGTAAAAAATAATTTGTGAGGCCGTCATTTTGAAACTGATGACGACGTAATCCAAGAGGTTACTCGTTGACTGCGACAGCAACCAAAAGACTTGTATTCAAGGACTTGTAAAGAGATGGGACTTGTAAAGTGTCTGAATGAACAGGATGATTATTGCCTCCGTCCAGTTTCGCGACTTATTTATTGACTCACCTCTACGCATTCTTCAATAAAATCTTTCCATTTGTAGGAATTGGTCTTTTAGTGATTTAATATAATATATGGAGAAGAGAACTTACATTGATCATCTGAACCCCTATCAACACAGTGGCTATTACCACTATAGCTTTGCCTAGAAACAATACAAAGTCACCGACGGAGTTGATGGCTGCCACTCGCAATGCGTTGCTTGCGAGCAACTTGAATGCTTGTTGCCCTCCTTTGCAGAAGTTATGGCCTCTCATTGCTGCACATAAATCAAAGTTATAATAAACTTTATGGTCAAAAAAGCGGTTACAAAGTGCGTATGACCACGTGGAGGACAATAAACTAATTTACTCTCCGGAAGCAAGCGAGGGACGTATTCCATCAATTCCTTAGGCAGAGGCGGATTTAACGTTTCATCACACTCCTAACAATAAAATAGTTAGGTAAATGTTATATCAACAAAATACCAAGAAATTTGTATTTAATAAAACACAATAAAGTTATTTCACAAGTACGTACGATTATCAAACTATAGATTATTCAGTAAATATTGTTTATAGTTCGTAACTGTAACACGACGAATATTATCGCAAGAGCCAAGCGAATTGTTACGAAAAGTCCGCATCTTCCCGAAGGAAAACCGGAGAAAACCCGGGCCAGGACGGGGGATAATACAAACACGGATTAACAAGATTGTTAATCATGTGATAAAAGAGTCATTTACTTACCGACTTCGATGTAAGCGTTTCGCGAGAAGAATTGGAGAATCTTTTCAAAGCACCACAAACAGCACTGACATGTTCGAAAGATGCATCGACTCACAGTGTTTTGACTCGCTTTAGTTTTTTCCTCGATGTACTTCAGAACAGCCCTCACTAACTGCACGAGAGCGATGAGGAAGGACCCTAGGGCCACGGAGCCCAGGTGATATCGCACTAGATTATAAAAGGCTCTGCCTATAGGGCAACCTAGATGTTTCCTCTCCCTGGAAAGTAAAAAAAAAGGAATTATACAATTGAGATTAGGTCATTCTTGCGTTTAGGCCAAATAAACTGCAACTTTTTGTTTCGCCGAAGTTTTGATGTACAGTAGAACCTCGGTTATCCGGGGTAANGGGGGGGGGGGGTGTCGCACGAATAAATTAAAATCACGATTAATCCAGTCACTTTTTGTAATGAATTATTTACATAAACATGCATACTTATGTGTGTAGAATGTCACGTGATCAGGGATTGAAATATGAAGTAATCCTTCTTCGTTTCTTGCAGTTTGAAATGATTCTCATAATTGGTACCTGAGGGTCTCTAAGTTTCGAAGAACCTTCGTACAACTGTGGAAATTGTAGGAAGTAGTTGGATTCATAAATGTGATAATACATTTACTGTCAACAAACTGCGTCTTTCTTTTTTTCCACGTAAATTTCGAGTTGAAATTCTTTTTTTTCGACGGAAGAGTGAGGTTAAGTGAGGTTAAGCGAGGTTCTACTGTATATCTGTTTCAGGGCTAATAGTTCGTTTAACTATTCACTCCTACGAGTAATGAGAGGTGGGCGCCCGTTGGAGGTTAATTGAACTAGTCAGACCTAAGTTAGACTACGTATTGTTTGTTGCTGATTAGGATGTGTGTAGATGTGAAGAGTGGATGTGAGTATGGAGGTGTAAGTTGCATGATTGATGTTGTGAGTGTTATGGGCTGTGGTGTCAGGGCAAATTTAGCATTCCCGGAACGCTGAATTTCCCATACTTCCCAAAAAGTGGATACTCCGCATCCCCTAAATTAAAAAAATAATTGATGTGCTAATTTGTACATTTTACCGACCCTCTTCGAGTGGATTTTCATCATTAGAACTTCGTCATTTCTGAAACCTAGAAAAAGATAAATTTATATTTGGGTCGATATTTTTTCTAACCTAATACTTTTTTGACAAGTTATATTTGAGAGGACTCTATTGACTCTCGAAATAAAATTATAATCATGATCTATGTTTAAATAATATTGAAATCCTGAAAACTGACACATTTTTGTGCCAGTAGCTATGAGAAAACGTACCGTACGATTGTCAAAATCAAATGGTATCCAAGTAAAAACAACGCTTCACTCCTCTCACGCGTGGCCCATGTCTCTTGACGTATTCAACTTGAAACTTGTTTCTCAAATTCATTTTCTTTTAACGTCGCATAAAATATTCTCTTATGTAGTTATGTAAATAGAAAAAATACATATTCCGAAAACCAGTGTCGGAACGGCGTTCCGGCGCGATCCAGCCCCACGACACCAAATGGTTATGGGACGATACGAACAGCATATTAATGTTGCACGAACTGTTAGCCGAGAATCAGATATGAAATATATCTCCATGTTGGCGTAACAAACATTTAGAGTTTATTGCCCTAAACGCAAGAATGTCCTTATTGTGTAATATGGAGGCTAAAAATATGATCAACGTTTTATAATTGAGATTAGGATATTCGGACAAATTTTCGAATGAAAAAAATGTTCCGTCAGAATTTCGTTGCTTGGCACGAGTTAAGTGATCGTAATACTTTATACAAACCGAAAAATAGAAGAGAGAAATCTATGAATATTGCATTACAATACACTGGATAATGAGAAATAAAGTACACAGGTGTTCAGGGTGAAAGAAGGTTCCTGGGTTTTCGCACTGTTATCCTTAGACGAAAAATCACGGCTGGGAGGCTACTTATTAGGTTCACTTGTAATCTGTTATAACTTTCATTAAAGTACATGTTAACATTGCGATTCACACAGGATGCTTGCGAAATGGATTTTTCAGCCGTAAAATTTGTTAGATATTGAGGTAGATAGTGAACGGTTGAAACCTCTTCTATTTTTGGTGTATGTTAAATAATAATAATCACTACCGATGCATTATTACAATAATAAACCGGGAAATAACGGACGTTTTTACCACTATCCTACATGATTTAACTGTCACTATCACTGTCCTACATGTTGGGGTACTACATGTGGGAAACTCTTAACTCTAATTTTGCTCAGCGCGCACCAAAAGAAATTAAGTCACAGATACCTGAGAAATTCTTCTGTAAATAGTACTCAAATGTAGACGGAGAATTCCGCGGACGGAGTCATTTTGTACTCGTTTGTCACGGACAAACAAGTTTAAAAATACTTAAAATAAGTACAAAAATTTCACGTCCCCTACAGAAAATTATCACAGAATCACACATTGCAGCATCACTAGAACCCATGAATGATTATTCAGTGATAATTTGGAGAGTGATTCCATTATTAGTGATTCAGCACACACAAAATCACTGGAATCACTAGTGCAGCTGTGATGCAGCTCAGTATTGGTTTATCACTCATTAGCATCACAAGTGAAGTACTGCTGTAATCACTCAATCACTTCTCACTCGTCACTTACATCACTGCCTCATCACACACAGGCAGTGATTATTGTGTGTGATGGCAGTGATAATTTTCTGTAAGGGGTTGATATGGTAGAAAACATCAATCGCTGAAAAAAAGACTGATTTAAACATTTTGCGAAGAGTGAAAATAAATAGGGTAGCTCTCAGTGTTAGAATAGAATGGATGCAACATTATTGATGGTAGGGGTAGGGACGGTGGGGTGGGAAAGGTTGAGTCGCTGGTGTTCTCTCCGTTCCTAAACGCCAGAGATACGGGAATTTTATTCCCGGTCCGTCCTTGATTGCGATCCATTATTTCTTGTACCTATAGTAAAAGTCATCGTACTTTGCTTCGAGAAATTCAACTTCAGAGAGAGAAAAAACATTAACGGAAACATATTGTGTTCGTTAGTTTATTTCGTATTAGTCGCAGTAAATTACTTTATTGTCCTCAATGTGGTCTTACGCAGTTTGAAACAGCTCTCTTGACCGTAAATTATTGACATATTTATTTATTGTCACGTGATAAGGGTACCTCGCGTTCAGTTGGCAAGACATTCGAAATTGAATTCATAACCAACCTCGGACAACAATCGATTCACTTGCTCTAGTGGCGCTGTTATGTTCTTTCTGCATCGAGCAAAGTGTGGAACTAATATTACTTTGTGTCTTAGTTTGTTGTGTTATTAACTTGTATTTCTTTACAGCAAATAGTCTCTTTTGTGACTACTATTAATATTTATTTGGATTTTACTTAAATTCTTTGTGACCACGCTTTAATTGAAATTTTCGCAAATGAGTTTCAACAATTTGTTTCGCAGAGGGCAATTGTTGACAATTTGTGTAAGGCAGTAATATTGAATAATTTCAGGCAAAGTATCGTGACTTTGAAAGCCCGCGGTGTGATGAGGAAGGTCTGATAACTGCAGCAACTGCGTAGCAAACTTCCTCCATTTTATTGAGTCAACACGCGACAGCATTGACCACGCCCCTTCCGATAGGCTGAATTCAATGGCACGTTGAGACATGCGACGTAAGTAAGCTACAACCAATTTCATTCTATTCCAAAATGCAACGGAGGAAGATGTCCAATGACCCATTAAGACGAAGACTATGTCCTATGATTAAATAATTTTAACATTTTTACAAAGAACAATGTACGAATTTCGCTTTATGGAGTTACAATGTCGATATCCCATCTCATCTTGCAATGCCCTGACCCGAGAAATCAAAGGCATTCCTTAAATATGCCAAATTATATTTTTAATATATTCGAAACGCGCAGTGGGTGCCAGCTACATCTTTTAAAATTTTCGCAATTTGACAAACAAATATAAATTGGTTTTATTTTCAACTTTATTAGTATTTTATTCAGTTTTTTGTTGCAATATGTATTCTGTTATTGTATTTGTTGTTAATGATTTCTTTTTAGTCAATGTATCAATTGATTTAATCATATAACTGTAATATTTCCTGTGGTTGATGATGATCTGTAATGTTAATAAGCAATCTTAAGTAAAAAACTGTACAAATTTAGTAAATTTTTTGAAATATATACTGTGAGTGAGTTTGATGTGTTCTAAAATAGATTTTGATGTTTCAAACACCTAACAACAACAACAACAACAACAACAACTGTAATTCTCCCCCACCCCCCTCGGGCATTAGTCGTTCTCGTGTAACGGAAACTTTTCCAATTCAGTTCAAATGACTTTTAATGTATACTGGGTGATTGAAGTTTTTCTTCCGACAGACAATTAAATGTTTTGAACGTGTAAAATTTGTATAAAAGGATGCAATGTTGATATCGATTTTAGCTTTTAAGACACAGCCAATCGGTAATTTAAGCAATATGAGGCTATTTAATATTCGGATGGAAATCATTGTCTCTTATGAGGAAAGATCAAAAATCTACATTAAGTATTAAAATATGTTTATAGAGGTCATCGAACATTCAGAAGAAATATTTGAATTTTTGTTCACGAATTTCGTCCCGTGTCTCGCATCGCCACACACCTCTCTGCGTCATCTGCATCTGTCTGCTAACGGCAGATGCTGCTGCTTGCGAACAGTTCACATAAATTTTTATCCTAAGCGACGTTACTAGTTAGAACTATTCAGAAAACTATAAGAAATGTAAATCCTAAACAAAACAGATAATCAGACTTTTGAATACTTTGATTAGCATTACCTCTCAAAACCACCTGAACCGTGGTTTAGCTCGAATGTAATTCGAGATTTTCGTACAAGTAATATGTTCTAAATTCGCATTGGAATCATTATGATATTCCATCTAAAATGTAAATGTGTTCTGAAGTATCTTTAACGCTTTTACGAATATTATAAAGGAAACAGAGATCGGTTTTTGAAACCAGTACTTGAAATTTACCGTCCCGCGAGAGAGCTCTTCTCTTGGGAAAGTGAACTCGTGTTTCCATTCGCGCTCCAACTTGCGACGTGATAACACGCTGCTGCCATCTTGAGGAAGTGAAGTGAAGTGTCGATCCCAGAGTGTCAATTGTTACGAAGTGAACCCGAGATTTTCCTGCAGTTGTGGGGCGAGAAAATAGCCTTCGTGACGCACGTGGNCCCCGCCAGCAAACAACAACTCACGAGGAAAACGGAAATCGGGAGCCAAGAATCTGGATTACGTTCAACGACAAACCTTAACCGCAACTCTCCGGAGTCCATACAGGTCCGTGATCATAGTTGTTAATAAGTAACTTTAAACAAAATGTTATCTATCGTAACATTAAGGAAAAGGGTTTTCTATTCTTCTTTGTTGCCGGCTCTGACCATTCAAAGATATGATGAACCTACGACACTTGTTATCAGTTCATGACTTTTGCCAATATTCGTTCCAATGACGTTTATTGCCCAAGAATTTCGAATCATTATCAAAGAATTCGCCGCATCCATTAACCAAAGGCGTAGCCAGGTTTTTGGGCAGGTCAGTGGCCGAGTAGATACATCTTTTATCTCTGTAATAAGTGCGCGGAACGTTTCACAAATCCCGATCAAGGATTGTAGAGCTCGTGCAGTACACCAAATCAACCTCAATAAATTTGAATGACATAATGACAATGTGTGT
>NNCF01135511.1:191668-285045 GCA_002313205.1 Laupala kohalensis | reverse complement strand
AACTAGGTGAGGTTTTCAGCTGGGGTTTCCCTCACCTGTTCCAGACAAATGTCGGTTTGGTACTATGACTTCCCCGGTAACCCAACGTCTCTCCTTCCCAATTCCCTTATCCCAGTCCAACGGTTAGGTGGAAGAGCAGGCGTCGTGACCTGAACCTCCTTTTGCCAAAAGGCATAATAAATAAAATAAATAAATAAATAAATAAATCTAATGATGTGAACCGCGTTGCAGTTTCAGCGTAATTCATCTCAAATCCTTCGCAATCTTACGCACGCTGAATCACGTGCAATAATTGTAAAATGCCAATTCAACGGTATTGAAGTGAACCATGTATTTCTCGGTACAGAGAGTACAATTTATAAAAATGTCGAAAATTTGTAAAGTTACTTCGACCTGTTACTCTCAACTTGCATACAAATTGTTTCGAAGTAAAATTGACATTTTAAGAGTATTTATTCTCAACGTATGACTGCTTAAATATTAATAAAACAAAACGCGTCTTTAATAATTCATAAGACACATTAAAATACATATGACATATGTAAATTGGATATGCGGTTTTTTAAAATTGTAGACAATCACTTTCACTTGACTTAACTTTATTAACATTTATTGTAATGTTGCCGATGTGATTTGGCATGTCACAGATTGCATATTGCAATCTAATGTCCAGGTCTTTTAGCCATCCTACAGCCTCCGTCGTTGCATTTACAAAGGCATCAAGATTATTATTTTATCCGTTAGGGGGGGGGGGCAAATTACAGGATATCTTTATCTGTTCAGGAGACAGATTGAGGCGTCCTCTTTTCCTCAATCTGTGAGTGTTAAATCCGGTAATTAAGTGCACACAGCATTGTGTACCGCCTGCTCACTCATTTCCTGTACGGGGATGTGTCTCAGGTCTTCCGGGATTTAGGTCTGGGTGGAAATGGTGTACACGTGTGGAAGGAGTACGGGTGGTGTAGTGGGTAACACCCCTGCGACCAAAGCGAGAACCCGGGTTCGATTCCCGGCTCGTTGCCATTTTCACCTGACCGAAAGCTGTCGCAATCTTTTAGTCTGTCCAATATATTTGTATTCACAATCTTCACAACTTATTTGATAAACCGCATTCTTTAATTCGCTAGTTTGGATCTTATCTTCTGGATGACTTAAAGTAGCGCCTTTCGAGTCGCGTCTCGATGGGTGGCAATGCGTGCCACGTCCCTCCCACGCCTTCCTGTGTTCGTGGGTCGGCGTCGCTCCTCCGCCGTCGCACTAGAGCCCGCGGGATGGCTGCCACTTACATTGTAGTATTTGGAAATGGGAAATGTATTGAATCTTACCTACATGAGGCTATAGGGGGTAGGAGTAGGGTGGTAGGTATTGTTAGTAGGTGGACCGCTTAGCAGGGTTTACCAACAACATGGCCCACATGGAAGGAAGTGTTAGTTACAGTTGTTAATAATAGTTAGGGGGTGTTCGCTTTTCAGTAGTCACAGCTATAAGAACTGGGAAATTAATGTGAAAACCTACATATTTTTTCTGGCCCCGTCGGGAATTGAACCCAGAGTGACTTGGTGATGAGCAAGGGCGGCTGCTCCCAGGGTTACTAAGGCCCTGGGCTGCCCCTTGTGCGCGACGGACAAGGGGTTTCCACACGTATCCCTTTTTACCAGAAAAGTATAAACAACCTACGTGATAAAAAAAAATTTGGCTGGTATCTTGGAAATAAACGAAAATGATTCAAAATATAAAACCGCTGTAAAATATCAAATTTCTCACAACAATCCTTCTAATATTTACCCAATTATAAGCCCAGTGTTAAGGGCAATGGTTTATTTTTTAATGTTTTAAACCCCTAATTGCTATCATAAAATTGTACCAAGATTTTGAGAAAATTTTAGAAGAATTTCTGCTGTAGTGATGCTTACAGGTGGTCTTCGAAAAGTAAAGGGTCTTGGGTTAATTTTGATGACAAATGGAATTAGTTTTCTCTCATAAAAATCTGGACTTTTTACCATCTTTTTCTGCTGAATCCTTTCATTCCATATATTCGAAAGTCCCCATTGCGTTGGTGATGTGGGTGCAAGAACATATAGGGTCGTATCTGCTGTTATCTCTTTGAGGTCGGTATCAAATATTAGCCGTCAATGAAATGTATTGGCATTGGACGGTCCTGAATACGCAAAATCAACGTGACTAAAAGTAAAAAAAATTCATCCGATTGCCGAGATATTTGTGATATAAAGTTAAGATAATGAAAAATTGAAGAAAAAGGAAGAGAGAAATAATGAATTCCTGTATTTCGCATGATACCAGCACTTAATTAGATTCGGCGGAAAAGCCACAAAAATGACGAAACAAGGCAGACATATGAAATAGTTTTCAAACTACGTATGAAATATTTTGTAAATTTATTATATTCGAAGTTGTTTTTAATACATTACGAAAACACGAACTTAAATTATTTAGATCTATTATTATTCATTTATTTATCTTATGGCGAGGGTTAGGCCATGAGGTCTGCTCTTCAAACTATGACTTGGGTAAGGGAATGTGGGAGGGAGAGATGCTGGGTTGCAGAGAAACGTACTATAGCGAACCGACATTTATCTGGAGCAAGTGAGGGAAACCTCTCCTAGTTCGGCCGAGCAGGGTTTGAACCCACGCTCTATCGCTCAACGGGATCGTGGAAACGGCTGTCACTAGACTGTCGGTACTCGACTACCGCATTATTTAGTACGGACTGTTGCGTACAAAATTTTCTTGTAAAATATCTGTCATTTTATTGTCTTTAACGCTTAATTTTTATTTGTGATTAATGTTTCTTCAAGATAATAATAATAATAATAACAACAAACTTTAGACACAGGAAACCACTGCTTTAGCGGTGTTAGCTTACACTAGCAGACGCAATCAGATTGGTAACGAGTACCCAGGCGGTTTTGGAAAAGACAGTGAAGTGTCTCATATTAATTGCCGATTAGTTTTGCATACATCCGTTAACTGTGATTCGTTTTCCGCACTTCTATCGACGTCATTTCTCATAATTCTACAACGTTTAAGAAAAATGTCTGCAGCACCGTAACTTCTCGATCCGTCGCATGCCTATTTGTTGTTTATCAATTAAGTTTCATTCGTGCCACTTATTACCCGCAAATAATCTGTTCGCCGATAATCGTAATTTGACTGTTCTTATAAAATGAAAATAAATATTAGAAGAAGAAACTACTTCTGACTTTCCGGAGCGAGTGTGTGGTGAGCGCGAAGTAGCGGCTGCGAGATGGCGTGGGGGAGGGGGGGGCGGGGGGGGCGCCAGGTGCACCGCGGCATCGTCCACCTGTTGGTCCGTCGGCCGTCACTCTCATCGTGGGTCCAGAATGCTGGGAACTTTTGAAAGCAGACTATTGAAATATTCTATGTACTATACCACAGAATTATTGAATAGTTTCAAATACTTCCGCTGAAAACCGAGTGAAATATTCGCGAGATAAGAAAACAGAACAAAGATTAGTGGAAAAACGTGAAAAAGTCAAGTGTTTCTGGTTGGGAAATTAAAATTTACTGCATTGTTTTCTGAGAAATCTTTCCTTTGCAATCCATATTTTTGTTTAGAAAATGCTACGACTAACAACGTTGCTTTTGTGGACGATGTGTTTTTCTGAGCAAAATAAAGTTGTATGATTTTGTTTAGTTTACAGTTTGCTTTTACCACCCGAAAGACAGTTAAGATCGTATACAAAATGTATTTACAAGGGGTTTATGGTGAAGGGAGAACTTAATACTGGGGTTAGTATGTTTGCGCGGCAATAATAGATTAGCGGTGTTAGCAATCAGTGCAATTATAAAAAAAATGTAAAAGAAATCTCGTAATGACCGTTTTTTAGAACAGGAGACACAAAGACTTTTATAAAATGTAATGATCTAGCTCCTCTATATTTGTAGTCGATCATTCTCCCCCTCCACCATACACTTCGTAAGAGAAGTTCGTGATAATCTATTTACGCCAATAATGTTCGACTCAAGTCAACATTATTAATATACCCTATATGTATTCTGTGGAGGATCTAGACCCTAATCAAGGGGGGGCGGTAGTCGAGGAGCATATTTGTTTAAAAATTATGGTTTTACGACGTAAATTTTATATTACCTTTCAATAAAATGCATCAAATAAACAATTAACAATCTGGTATTACTTATAAAAATAGCAATTATTTAATAAAGTTATTAATGTGTTAATAATTTTATCAATCTGGTATTATTAATTTCATTAATCCGATATGATTCATTGTATTAATCCGGTATTCTTAATAATAAAAATTATATTAACAACAATAACAATTATTGATCTGGTAACACTTTTACAAAGTATGCCATTTATCAACTTCAGTTTTATCTGTTAAGAGTTCAGGTCCAATAGGGNCCCCCCCCCCATAGATCCGCCATTCAGATATATCTGGCAACTAATACTGAGAGGTTGGGACACCTTTAGGACCCCTAGAGGAAGGGTTTCGCAAAGATTGGAAGACGACCGATATGGGTGTTGACATCATCTTGAAATGCTTTGCAACACTGTTAATGCCGCTTAAGTCCACGATCACACCTTCTCGTTGGATTCTTATTGTAACTGGGCAGATTGTCTTCATTCAATTTCTCTCGCAGCTGTTCTGATTTATGAGTCGAGCGAATTAGAGTGTGTATCAGACTAATAGCAACAAAAGTTATACCTGAGTTCAGAAGAGTTGGTTCGAATGAAAGAAAACGTCTTCGTAATATTTGTCTTTGTTTGAATTGAAAGCACCCGCGCGTCGGGACGTGGGTGTGACCCAAGTTCTCGACGTGAACTTGCGTCATTCCTGCGTTTATATGTTCAACCCACATGGCGTCTCCCTCCCACTGATCGCTTGTGAGCGGCCGAAGCATACATCAGCGGAAAGTTCCAAAAATTCCAGAGAAATTTTCTACACATGTTTCTATAATCAACAATAACATTTTCAGCTATTTCTAACTCGGGAGTTTTTCTAACTCGGGAGTTATGTGTGAATTTTCTGTACGTTACAGTTTACGCAGGATTAAGAAACGATTTTAATCGATTTAATGTTGTAGAATAATAATGCATTGACGGCCATCCTTCAGATTCCTTTGCCAAAACTACGTTTGGAAACGGTACTTGCTGAATGGAATATTTTCCAAGTATTAATATTTTTACGGTTTATTTTGTTGTCATAATGATATTGTTTCCTGCGGCAGTACAGAAGATACTGAAGAGATTTTTTTTGAGTCTCGTTTCTCGACCGTTCGAGGGGACCAAAGCAGGTATTGTCGAAAATGTTGATATTTCTTGGTTTACTTTCCTCGATGAAATCCCGGATTGTTAGAGGCACCTAGCTGTAACTAAGTTCTCGTGTCTTTACTCCTGTGGCTTATTTAGAGACAGTATCTAAGATGAAATTTGGCGTGAGAAGGGACGTGGAGAGAAGAAATCGATTTATCACATGAACCCTTTATTCTGATATTGAGAGCAGTAGTTGTAGTAGCTTCTTCAACTTGAAAACTTTTTACTGATTTTAGATGGGCGTATTTTGGGTTCCTCGAATTGTGGCTCTGGGACTTGCGTGCTTGCTCCTCACCTAGACACTCTGGAGTCAGAAAAAAATTGCGGCTTTTCGTTGAATTGTCCCAGTTCACATACAGCTGTGACGATTCAAAAGCAAACCGTCTTTCTTCTATCCACCACATACGACTTCTAAAATCGCTAATTCTTACTATTGCTGGCACATTCTTACTAACCTAACTGGTCTCCTCCTCTTCTTATTTGTTTAGTCGATTCCGACTCTTCGTGACCCCATGAGCTAAACCTGTTGCGCGCAAAACATATAATCTATAGCTGTTGATGAAACTTTGTTCCTCCCAGATAAAACAGTGTTAGCTTCCGCAGTGATAGGAAACTGTTTTAGGGCAGCAAATGGTACTGTCTGTCCGCTATCTAACTTATTTTTTTCATGTGTAAACGCGCTGGTAGTAATTTGAATATCAAGAACATCAATCCCTTCCTGACCCGGGGTTTCCCCATCCTGGCCCGGGTTTTCCCCATCCTGGCCCGGGTTTTTCTCCGTTTTTTCCTTCGAGTAGAGGCGGATTTCTTATACAAGTTCTCTAGGCTTTGTCTAGGGGCGTGTTTTTTATAACAATAAATCGTGAATTTAGTGTTTTTTTCAAGTCTTATGATTTTTAAACACTATTCTCAAAATAATCTATAGTTCGATAATAACTTGTACATGTAATTTTTTGCGTAAAATTACAAACATATTGACATTATATATGTATTATAACTCGCAGCTAACTTTTTATCTTATCTAGGAACTTTTGCTGAAATTTTTGAATCCGCCTCTGCCTTAGGGCCCTTGATCGGAATTGATGGGATGGTCCCTTGCTTGCTTCCGGAGAGTAAATTAGTTTATTGTCCTCCACGTGGTCATACGCAGTTTGTACCGTTTTTTGACAATAAATTTATTATAATATAGTGCATAAGTTTTCACGCTTTGAAGACTTGGTATTTTGACGTATAAAAAACTGTTGTATCATTTTATGTTAGTGTAATTTCATTGGAGAAATATATTTATTGCACAAGCCATTACTCCTAATAATAAATCGACATTAGAAACAAAAAAAATGCTTGAGGAAAATAAAATTTACACTGGAAAGAAGGAAAAGAATTAAAAATACTAGTTATTGTTTCCAGGCTTGTAAAAACTCGCGTGCGAAACATTTCGTGATGCTGATTTTATTGTTTTGCAGTCACTTTATTGCGTTCCTTATGAATTGATGTTTGTGCTTAGTTTTCTTATCTGTCTGATTGCTTTCCCCGTTTGACGCGTCATTAATACGAATATGTGCATCCGTCTGAGCTCCTCTGAGCGCTTTTTACAATCATAAATATGCTCGGGCATTGAGGAATCACCAGATGCATTGAACTTCGATTAGGAACTCGCACAAGCATTCGCGGTTTTCCATAGATCCACCGACTTGTTGCTCCAAATGACAGGTGGGAATGAAACAGTTCCATCTTAGAGTGTACAATTTTCAGCGTGGGAGTCCCAAAATCTGATCAACAGCTCATTGTTTAGCCATTTGCTCATAAGTTCGCAAAACCCTTCCCCGACTTCTTCGGGACATAAATATGCAAGACGAGCAAAAGTGTTGCCACGCGAATAAAACTAATGGGTCATATTTAATTATTTGTAACGCGATATTTTTATTCTCAACGATAAATTTATATTCAAACTTGAAAAATTAAATATTATCCCTATATTTAAAAAAATTATGTCTAGGATTGGAATAAAGTGTTTCGATATTGTAATGTATGGACAGGTAATTACGAACACTTTCGATTTTCTCACGCCGAAGATGCTACGTCAAATATTAATTCTGAAAGCATAGATTTATGACATAAAGTTGTTTGAAAAAATTTCACTAAAATATTCTACAAATCGCGGGCCCTAAAAAAGTGTACCATACGTTATGTTGGCAGTACTTTCAGATTTCTTTAATCTTAATTCTATTGCCAACAGCCATCACTTCACTTGCTCTTGTAGCACTATTAGTTTCTTTCTGCATCGTGTGTGAAATGATTATTACCAGTTTGTTGTGTTATTAACTTGTATTTTTTACAGCAAATAGTCGCTTTTGCTACCACTATTTATATTTATTACCCATAAGCGAGTGAGTTTCCAGGGTTTGTTTTGAGAAGTTGGCAATTCGTTTTTCGCTTTATTTGAGGTTAGGTTACATATTTCCACATCTGTCATGCATATTGTTTTGTTACGCCAGCACTTCACTTCACTTGGCGTTGCGTATTTGTGTATTTGCCAACACGGCCACTTGTAGGTGAGCTATTTGTCTTTATTCGATGTATTTGCTCTACTGTGGCAAAAACGCGAACACCCCTATCCGTCCTGTTGTCGGTTTTAAGTCGCACATCAAAGGACTCCAATAAGGCAAATATTTGCGTGAACCGTCCACACTTGGTTTGCCGTATTTCTTTTAGTAGATCACCTGTGATCGAGATTAATTTATATTCCGGTTCCGTAACCTACATTTTGAGTTATTTATCCCATAGTTTCTTTGATGTGGGTGGGAACATTTCTATGAGCTAGAATAACGAAACAGTAAATGGATTTCTCGAATTATATCAAATGCCATCGTTGTTAGAAGAAAACATTTTTGGCATTATTGTGTTATTTCCGTGTGAGGATGGCATGTTAGTGATATTTGTGAATGCGTCAAATTATTTGCCAAATACAGCGAATACGCTACACAAACACCGCAACGCCAAGTGAAGTGGCGGCATGAGATGCTGCATAAGCGCGCGTCGTCGAATGACGTAGATTCGCTCTGCGATTTTATGCCGCTGCGGGCGCTATTGATAAGGAGAGCCGTTCGTTTTATAGCTCCGCGACGGTGGTTGTCGCGATTCGTTGTCGTGTCGTTTGCCACAGACTGTGTACATCTGCCGTGTGTCGTTTGTCGCATCGACCAATCAGAGCGCAAACAGTTAATTGAGGTGGGAGGGCATTGTATCTGTGGCGTCCGGAGACACCGATTTGCGGGATGAACAATGGCGAATAATGAGTTATTTCAACGACTGAACAGTTTTGCAACTAGTTTATGGGAAAGATGTTTGAAGGGTGATATTGCTTTGCAATGAAATGAGTAAAAAAATATAGTGTTTGATTTGCGTATCTAAGATGATTCTGCTATTAATTACGGAAACCAACGCTGGTTTAATTATGAAAGCTATCGGAAACATTAAAGTTAAGGGTGGTTTGGGGGTGAAAAACTATTATGGTGGTAATGGCATAATTTTTCGCGAGCAGAGGAAACCCTTTTGAGCGTAAATTTATAAATTCAAACCTATAAATAAACCCAAAATTTCATTTCTATCTGTGATGATGAGTTCGATGATTTGACGTGGAATGATGTAGATGCATCGCAATGACTTTGGCGATGGTGAATGTGTCCTATTAACCAAAAACGCTTCTACCTATTGATAGTTAACACTCACAATAATTTCAAATTATTGTCAAATTTGCGATCAAATTGATTATTCAGAGGAAAACGAGAGAAAATATTGCCAAGACAGGTCCTATTATGTTCAATTTCGGTTAAACTTATAGCATGATATACCTACTTTTAACACAGTATGTTTGGTGAGATAATAAATTTATTGTCAAAAACAGTACAAACTGCGTATGACCACGTGGAGGACAATAAACTAATTTACTCTCCGGAAGCGAGCAAGGGACCATCCCATCAATTCCGATCAAGGGCCCTAAGGCAGAGGCGGATTCAAAAATTTCAGCAAAAGTTCCTAGATAAGATAAAAAGTTAGCTGCGAGTTATAATACATATATAATGTCAATATGTTTGTAATTTAACGCAAATATGTTTGTAAATTTACATGTACAAGTTATTATCGAACTATAGATTATTCTGAGTATAGTGTTTAAAAATCATAAGAGTTGAAAAAACACTAAATTCACGATTTATTGTTACAATAAACACGCCCCTAGACAAAGCCTAGAGAACCTGTATAAGAAATCCGCCTCTACCCGAAGGAAAAACGAAGGTGGACACTTTTAGTTGTGATTTTATAATGAAAACACAATAGATGCTTCGTTACCTAATTTTGTACTTGGAAAATGTATTAAGGCTTGAAAAACTGAAAATGGTTTGTTAGATTTTGGATAATAACGCAGGATATTCGTAGGTGTGTACTTTTTCTGAAAACTCGCAGAACCAGTAGAAACAATACAAAGAAATAACAAATTTAACACTGTGTTCAACTCGGATATAAAAAAGTCAAAAAACACATTCACAAGTCACAAATAATCTATCGTTATATGTGGCGATTTCAACATAGCTTTCCCGAGTTCTTCCGATTACGAAAATTCACTCATAAATCGATTCGAGAATCTTATCGACTCCTTCACTCTTGTAACTACGATGAACGACCTCACTCGCCTCTCCAGTTCACCTCCAACATTGCTAGATCAGATTATTGTCAACAATGAAATCTCGTATTTCTCTGAAGTGTTTTGTGCCGGATACAGCGATCACCTACCGCAAGTGTTGACCATTGATGATAAACTGAAACCACTTAAAATCATTTACAAGTATTCTAGGCAGTTTAACGACACAAATTTAGCCACATTTACAAATTATTTGCGCGAGGAATCTTGGGAAGATGTTTACAATTGCCAAAACGCCGGCGACAAATTCAATGTATTTGTTTCAACATTCCTAAAACATTACAATTGGAGCTTTCCAATAAAATGCAAATTAATTAACACAAAGAAATACAATAGATCCAAGGGATAAGAATTTCTTCCAAAAACAAACGCCGTTTATATTATCTTTCAAAACCCTATATGCAACCACACGAATTCCATGATTATTTCCGTAAATATAAGACTATTCTTCGAAAAGTAGTCTATGCTGCTAAAGTTATGGAAAATGAAAGGCAGATAACTAAAAGCGAACAACCGGACCAAAACTATGTGGAATATTGTTAAAAGTTACACGTCACCTGAAAATCGCAAAGAAAACATTTCCCTACTAAGAGATGGGAAAATCGTATCAAATCCACGTGATATTGCAAATTTGATTCATTCTTATTTCTCAGAAATAGGTAAAATAATTAATCCAATATCTCAAAACCAATGTCCACCCATGGGCTCCATTCTAGTTTCTCTTCCGAAACTAACGCCAGTGAAATCATGAAAATTATCAGTTCGTTAAAAAACAAATTTTCAACAAGCATAGATGATATACCCGAATTTATTGTTAAATTATCGTCCCACGTATAATCCACTCATAAACATATTTAATAGTTCTTTATCAGAAGGGGGTGTTTCCTAAAATATTTCGGAGAGCTAAAGTGATACAAGAAAGGAAACAAACAGAACGTTGGTAATTATCGACCAATTTCTCTACTACCCACTTTCTCAAAAATCCCTAAAAAATTGTTCTTTAAGCGTTTTCTAGATTTTCTATCAAAAAATAACATTCTTTCTGACGATCAACACGGATTTCGGAAATACTTTTCCAGCACAAGCGTCATATTTTCTTTCTTAAATGATGTTACCATTTCTTTTGACCACGGAGAAAATCCTCAGGGTGTTTTTCTTGATTAATTTAAAGTATTCGTTGTCATGGATCACGGAATTCTCCTTTCCAAATTGCATTCTTTAGGCATTCGTGGACGTCCACATCAGTGACTGACTTCCTAATTAAAAGATAGATATCAACAGATCGAAATATCATATACTAAAATTCAAGTACTTCAGCATTGTCTTTCAGAAACAAAGCCACTAACTCGCGGAGTTCCCCAAGGTTCAATTCTAGACCCTATATTCTTTCTGTTGTACGTGAACGACATGTCTTTTTCCACATCAGATTGCAAAATGGTTATTTTTGCCGGGACACTAATCTACTATGGAAACACGCCAATGCTCAAAAAGTTTTGTCTAACCTCTCTGTTTGGTTCCATGCAAATCACCTAATTGTAAACACTGACAAAACAGTGTCTGTCATTTCACAATAGTATCACAAAATCTGTACCCCATGTTTCTCGGTTACCAATAGTCACGTTTACAATCTTAATTCCAAATTAAGTAAATTGTGTTACGCATTACGAATCTCGGTTAATACTATTAATCCACATATTTCCCATTGCGTATATTTTGCAAATGTTTACTCCCATTTACAATACAGCGTTATCTTGTGGGGCGATTCCGGACAGAACGTCCCAACTTTCAGAATTCAAAACAGGATAGTTCGGATAATTTCTCACGCCCGAAACTTTTGTAAACCTTTATCGAAGGAATTAAATATTTAAAAACTTCCCTGCACTTATATTTATGAAACTGTCGTTTTTGTAAAGATCGATTTACTGAAACTCTACCCTTACTTCATACAAAACTGTCATATTCACGAACACAATACTCACAATTTGAATAATATTCATCGTCCGAGAGTGTCAACCACGTTTTGCCAAGGGCCGTATTTTTCGGGAATCGTTCTATATAATTCTCTGCCCCAAAATATAAAAGATATTATTAAATTGAATCTCTCACAACCTGCAGTTAAAAGCTACCTTCTGCACCTGTGCTTCTACACTGTAAAATAATTAATTGATTTTAATAAAAATAACGTCTTGTACTTTATCATGCCATTGTTGTAGTACTTTCAAAATATCTGACAAAAATTTCATATCTATTTTCCTGCATTCTAGTATTGTGTCTTATTATTCATGTAAATTTTGTTGTATGTGTACTCAAACCTGGCACAGTTGTGTACATTAATTATGTAGCCCCATCCTCGCCCGGGTTATCTCCCGTTCTCCTCCGGGTAGAGGCGGATTTTTCATACAGACTAGCTAGGCTCTTTCCTCGGGACGGCATCAATTGAAATAATTAATAGGGAATTTAGTGTTATTTAATAGTTACGAATTATCAACAGTGCTTTCCGAATGATGTATAGCTTGATAATAATACGTACTTGTGAAATGACTTTTCTATGTTTTATTAAATACAATGTTTGTTGGTATTTGTTAATACTATAACACGTTTTCGAACTACTTTTTATCGTTAGGAGTATGTTGAAATGTTAAATCCTTAGCCTCTGACTTAGGACCCTTGATCGGAATTGATGGAATACGTCCCTTTCCGTGCTTCTGGAGTGTAAATTACTTTATTGTCCTCCACGTGGTCATACGCAGTTTGTAACTGCTTTTTTGACAATAAAATTGATTTATATTTATTTATTACATTCACGAAAGAAAATATCTGTAAGTCACCTCTTGTGCGTGTACCATGCATATAAGTTAATGAGTAGATATCGACTTTTTTTGTGTCATTTGTTTCGCTGTACTAACCTAATTAGAAAAAGAAACTGTCAAATTACTGCCGAGTATCAAAGAAGAAATTCCACTAATGGAATCAATCTTCCGATTTAAAACCATTGTGCAGGTGTTCGAAGTTGTGGATACGGTAGAAGTAACAGCTCTGGAGGGATGCTGGAAGTTTCAAATGTGTCTTTCGGAAACTGGATAGTTTGTTGATAAGTATCGATGGTGGTTGATAGGCAAGACTAACAATAGTTATCGATAGTTCTATCGATTTCAATTTACTTTATTTACAATAATTTTAACGAAACTCAGCGATGCGTGAAACAAACAATGACAGTTAAAAATGAGCAATGCTGGAAGAAGCGACCAATAGGCAATTAGCCTAAAGGGAAAGAAGTGTAGCAAGGATTCAAGAGGAGAATTACAATGTTGCAAATGGGGTTGTTATAAATGATTTATAGTTCTATCAATAGCTATCCGCCCCTTCATCCTCCTAAACTATTTTGAGGTTCAGAACAAGCGATGAGTTTGTTCTCGATCTCGAATATGGAGACCCCATGGGGAGAGCTAGGTCTCATCGGTCGACGGAAATCCATAAGCGGAGAGTTGAAACTTGACCTCTCCCACTCGAAAGTTCACGTTTACATTATGTAGTTCATAAATTTCGAAATGTCCATGGAACTTGCCATTTGGTTTCTACTACTCTGCTAATGGTGATAGTAGTTCATGTACTAAACATAGGGCATTCCACGTCGAATCATCAAACTATGTAACTCGCCATCACAGATTGTAATGGAATTTGGGGTATTCTTTTTATGGTGACTTAATTCCCTAAATTCATTAGATTTCGTTGATTAGTTTCTGAGGTGTGAGTTTTTCAATTTTGGCTAGTACTGTTTTCCTCTACTCCGAAAATTTAAGCCATGCCGTAAAATTGAGCGAGCATGGTCACATGGGCCGGATTCAATTTAACCTACGCCATATTTTTGCGTATTCTGTACTAATTTATTAGCACCCCAATAATTGTTTACCTCCATAGCAGCCTATACATCAATGATTCCGATAACTTTGTAATTAAGTCAGTGAGGCTTTCCGTAATTAATTGCAGAATCATCATAGAAACGCAGTTCAATCACCATATTTCATTTGATTCGAATGCTACCTATAAACTACTCAAACGCAACCATGACTCACCTTCTGTGCATTTTTTATGACAATTTTACTTAGTTTCACGAGGTTTTGCATTAGTAATGAATTCTTTAACTGACACTTGGACCATGTTAGTCGTAAATGTTGGTCATTGATTTTGAAATACTTATTGTAAAATAATAATTCTTATGGTAAAAACTAGTCCAACACACATTCTTCCTTCCTAAAAAAAAAAGTAACTGAAAACTTACTGAAAATACTGGATGGAAAGCTGAGTCCCTGCAGCAGGAACAATAGGAGATGTAGACCTTAGAATAATATCCCGAATTTTAAGTAGATATTTCCTCTAAGAAAACATTTGATTGGTGAGTACCACAAGGAAACAATCTAATAATCTTGTAATTAAGGGGAAATATGTTATCGACAACATGTCTTCGCCAAATGTCATTTACAAACTTGTTCGTAAAAATTGTCCCTTTTGCTATATCGGAGAGACGAAGCGTAACATAAACACACTACAACATAATGTTATTCATTACACCGTTTAAATCTGGATCATTCAATAATTGGGAAATGTTTTAATTTTAGATTGGGGACCAAATTATTATAAACGTTTAATGTCAGAAATGTTACGTATCAAGTTTTCGACTATCACATTAAATTTGTAAATTGACACAGAAAACTAATGCAAAATTTACATTTGTTTACAACGATTTATCTGCTTTGAATGTTTGTTTTCTTAATAATTTAGTTTTCTGTCATTGTTTTATTTGTATATATTAATTTGTTTGTTAATTTGTTTTTATACTTGTTACTAACATAAAACAAACAAATTTGTTTATATGTCCGCACACAAACGCTCGCCTGACGATGGCAGCAATGTGCTGCTGAAACCTTGTGATACTAATGATAATTGTCTACAAAAAAAAGTGGATTTAATTATTCAATTTCATTGTATCAAAGTTGCTACTTAATAATTGATTTTGTTGGATCTCTAACCAATCTTATCTATTATCCGTATGGTTTTGTGGACACTGAATTTCAATTTTGTTCCCTCGAGAAAGTTGGAGAAATATGACAAAAATTCGCCAAATTGTTTTTTTACACGCAAAGGTATAGATTACAGGAACAATTTTCTAGTTTCTTGCTGTCATTGGAACTATTGTTTTTTTAGTGAAAAAGTCGAAAAGCGTAATTAACAACTTAAAATACATAACGGAGCAAAATTTCAAACTTTTTTTCCACAACTTTTAGACAAAATTTTCCAAAATTCTGGAGTAAGAATTTAACGCCCTCCACCGGGCCTGTATTTCGTCTGAGAAAAAAGGAACGGGTACATGTTGTAGGAAGTTTTGCCTAGTTCATTTTGACAAATAAATATTTTCTTGGTGTAGTGTACAGTTTTCAGTTAACAGATCAAAAACAAATAAGGGCGCGACTTTAAAAAAATATTTTTAAAAATATTTCCCGAGCTTTCTAGATACGATGAAGTGTACGTTGTAATGAGCGTCCTCCAAAACATCACTTCTCCAACACACTCCAGATGGAAACAAAATGACTGGAGTACTGTGCGCCCGTCTCCCGAGCGTGCATTCTGCCTTGGCCAGCCGCTCACGTCTCTCATAAAGGAGCGTTGGAGCCCCACCCGTGGCGCAGGTGGTGGTGTTGTCGCTCATCGCTGAGTCATCCCGGGTTCGATTCCCTATGGGGCAGAAAGTTTGTAGCTTTTCACATTAATGTCCCAGATCATATAGCTGTGACTACCTTCCTTCCTCTATCCAGCTCCTCCTACTTCTAACTTGACTACTTCTAACCCCTGCATGTGGGCCAAGTTGTTGGTAAACCCATCCAAGCGGCCCACATACTTACAATAGTTTCGTATTTCCTCCGCGGAACAGTGCAAACCCTGCATCTCTATAATTCATTAATTGCCTGGTGGTGGGGGAGCGGCGTCTTATATAGCCTGGTGGTTCATTAATGGGAGATGAAAATTTTTACTGAAGTGTCCAGAAACGTTTTGTTGTCAACATGATGCATCGTTGAGAAAGTTGAATTTATTTTTGGAATCCCTACTTTTCTAGGTAGTAATGAATATTTAAACCGTAAGAAAGATCACATACGTCGTGCGTGTCCGGTTCTGTTCGTATGATGAGATGGGAGAATTCGCGATTCGACAGGATTTCAGGAGCTTCTTACCTTTTAATTTTTTTAAAGTGGTATTTGTGAAAGGGAAATGTAGCGTGCTTGCTATTGAGGCTTATCTACATGGAGCGATAGGAGGTAGGTTAGGTTAGGTTAGGTTGGATGGATGGTAGGTGGGTTTACCAACAACTAGGCCCACGTGGAGGGGTTAATAGAGTTAATTGATACTAGCAGGAGGTGGATAGAGGAAGGAGGGTTCGCTTTTCAGTAGTCACAGCTATATGAACTGGGAGAGTAATGTGAAAAGCTACAAACTTGGAATGACTTGGTGAAGAGCAGGAACGCTGCCACCTGAGGAACTTCAGAATGATGGCGCAGGAGAGTTTGAGCGCTGATGTGCATAACAAACAGCGAGGACACTGTTTTCGAAGGGCTTTGTGAGACACCAGCGGAACATCGTCCGCGGCGCGTCCAGGGCACTTTGTCGAAAGGGGAATTGTGTAATTAGTGACGGTTGCTTGCATCGATCAGAAGCGAAAAATTCTAAGTGCTACGGAAAAATTCCGCAAAATGGTGTCGAATTGAGGAGAATCCAAGTTGTGAATATTATATTTTATTGTAAAGCTATGTGATCAAGTAAATCGATGCGAATACACGTCCATTTAGTTTGCTGACAACATATGGCAGAATATATTTTTAACTTACGCAGAAATTAGTGCTAACTTGATGTTAATTAAGTGCTCTATTCCCGAATTCGCCGCTGTCTTAGTATTCTGGATGATTAAGCTAGCTTAATACTCGTTTTTCAAAAATCAAAGTAGGCCATTACTTAGTGCTAATTTGATGCTAATTAAGTGCTTAATTCTCGAATGTGCCGCTCTCCAGTTATACTGTATTCTGCTAGCTTAATCGTCCAGAAAACAATATAACTGGAAAACTAGGAGAGCGCCAAATTCGGGAATAGAGCACTAATTATTGTGTAGGTTAAAATTGTATTGTGCCATATGTCTGCCAGCTTAATGGACGTTGCGAATACGTCTCACAAGAAGATAGAATAGGTAGAAAATAAGGAATGTATGTGTGAGGGAATGGGTTTCACGCATAAAACAAAGATCCTACACTCACGTTACTAGGAAGACACTACTCCTAGTATCAGGTTGTGTGCTATTAAGCGAGGAATTATTGTATATATCTCGAATTTTTCAGTCACGTTCATTAACTTGCAATCATCATGAAACTAGTATCAGAATTCAATTTATACGTGCGAGTAAAATTTCAACTCGAAAATTTACTCTGAATCGCCTATCGCCAATTCGTCTAAACAGCTCGTGCGATTTCGGGAGTGTCTGCCTCGTTCGCACGGATTAGATCAACGCGTTTTAAGCGTCGTCTCCATACATGCGACTAGGTTCTGAGATACTCCGATTGGTCGCAAGAAAGTAGCAGTTAAAGAGAGAAGCTGACGTCATTTCGTGATTCGTATCGGGTCTGTGATTCGTGTCCTCCACCTGAATCGTTCCAGTGATATGTGCTGGAATTACATGATTCCAACTAATTCCAAGGTAGATACACGATGGTTAAAGAGGACTCTTCACGATTGTCGGAAAACCCTTAACAATAGGAACTACGTAGTAAGTAGTCGAGAACAAACGTTGAAGACAAGGTGTCGTAGCAAAAATATTTCTCTGAGAAACAGCCTGTAGTGTTGTCTGCCACTATTGTAATTAATAGGTGAACAATATGAAATACTAAAAAACGCCAGTCTCAATTGCAGTTGTTTTTTCAACACAATATGCATTGGTACTTTCAGTTTATGTTCTTAAACCATAGCAATGGAATCTACATCACTTATTGTAATTATATAGTTAAAGACTAATTCCAAATATCGTACTATTTCAGTATTATAGCAACTACATATATTATTTAATACAGCATTAAAGTCTTGAATATGGAACAGCCAAATACTTCAACACATTAATGCATTTTTGTTTAGAGAATTTGTTACTTTTCAATCTTGGGAATATAATCTCTATTGAAATTAGGAGAAATATAAATTTTCATACAATGAAGGGAGTATGGACACAAAACAATTTTTTTTTAAATTCCAAATGAAATTAGAGGTATTAATACAGATTGTGATCATTTGTACTGATGTTTAAATAAACTAAAATGGTCAATGAAATTGGTTAATATTGTTAAATACGAACATGTAAATTTTTACAAAATTTGATAATAGTCTATGCTTTGAAGACGGTGTATTTCAAATTATTATATTTTCTGTAATTTTTTCATGTTACAATACTTTAATGCTGTATTAAATAATATATTTTGTCACAATAATAGAGAAAAAGTTGGATAATTGGTACTAGTCTTTAACTGTGTAATTACAATAAATGATCTAGACTCCATTGCTATGGTTTAAGAAAATAAACTGAAAGTACCAATGCATATTGTGTTGAAAAACCAACTGCAATTGAGACTGGCGTTTTTTAGCATTTCATATTGTTCACCTATTAATTGCAATAGTACTAGACAACACTACTGGCTGTTTCTCGGACAAATTTATTTTCTACGGCACCTTGCCTACAACGTTTGTGGCTCGACTCATCATGAGGAGTCGTCTTTAACCATCGTGTATCTGCCTTGGAATTGGGTGGAATCCTGTACATCCAGCATATATCACTGGAACGAATCAGGTAGAGGATACGAGTCACAGACCTGATACGATTCATGAAATGACGTCGACTTCCCTCTCCAACTGCTATTTTCTCGCGACCAATCAGAGTATCCGGCCCTGTCAGGATCTAGTCGCATGTGTCTCCGTTACTAAGAAATATGGCGACATATCTGGCGCGAGTTGCTGTCTACTCCCGTGTGAACGAGTCTTCAGAATCTCTCGTCAGTTCCTGGAAGTGCACCGCCATCTCACAGACCCCACGTGAGTGTTTCAGCTTCTGTGCACCAGCCGTCTGGTGGCTTGTTGAGGTTAAGTGTGCTTTGTATGTTACAGAACGTAATGTTTGATATATTATGTACTGATACGTATTGAGAACATGTAAAAATTAATTTACATTTTAAAGTATAATCGTGAATTGCAATATGGATGTACGTGTTAATTATAAGGAGCGTAGATGTTGAATATATATACTCTGTGTGTCGGGCTCTTCCACGTAAATTCAATCAAATTTATGAAATTGGGTTTATGAATATTATGTACATAAACTTGGTAATTGTGGTGCTTTAGCAACATTATCAAAGCATGATAAATTGAAAGACGTTTCTATGTTGCTCATTCAGCTGATCAAAAATGAGCAACATAGAAACGTCTTTCAATTTATCATGCTTTGATAATGTTGCTAAAGCACCACAATTACCAAGTAAATGTACATAATATTCATAAACCCAATTTCATAAATTTGATTGAATTTACGTGGAAGAGCCCGACACACAGAGTATATATATTCAACATCTACGCTCCTTATAATTAACACGTACATCCATATTGCAATTCACGATTATACTTTAAAATGTAAATTAATTTTTACATGTTCTCAATACGTATCAGTACATAATATATCAAACATTACGTTCTGTAACATACAAAGCACACTTAACCTCAACAAGCCANTATTATTTTATTATTGTCATCTTATGTACATTTATATTTTCCAGTGTATGTTACTGACGATGGTTGCTATGCAGCCGAAAAAGCTTTTTAACACCAATAATAAAAAAATGAGCAACATAGAAACGTCTTTCAATTTATCATGCTATGTACATAAATGTGAAAAAAGTCGCAGAATGTATGTTCCGGAGTATTTTTTTTATATCGAAATCCTGTTTCTTTAAACTTGAAAATTGTAACATGTTTCATGGGAATTACGGGAAGAGAGAAACGTTTTTAAATAAAAGTTTTTGGTGTAAAAGTAATTTAAACGTGGTTTTTATTTTCAATGTTTATTTTAGTCCTCGCATTTTTTCTCGAAATATTTTTCAGTAGCTTCAGGGGAGATATGTGTCTTTTCATTACAATTAATTAACGCTACCTTACCTTTTCCAGATTATCCATAGTTTGATAATAATGCGTACTTCTGAAATATTTTTTGTTTTATTAAATACAAATTTGTTGGTGTTCTATTAATATTATAACATGTACCGAATTTTCTTAATTCTTATCTTAGGAGTGTGCTGAAATTTTCAATCCGCCTCTGCCTTAGGAACTGCCCTTGGTAGGGATTGATGGGATGGTCCCTTGCTTGACTGGAGAGTAAATTAGTTTATTGTCCTCCAGGTGGTCATACGCAGTTTGAAACTGCTTTTTAAAAGAAGAAATTTATTATTATTACATCCACGATGTTCCCCTTTCTGTGTCAGGTGCCATGCTTTAGAGTCGACCCCCGGAGTCCCGTCATAGCCGCCACCACGGAACCCCGCGTCGACATGCCTGGCCAAGCGGACAGCAGTCCGCCGCCTCCGGCCGTCGCTGCTGCCGCCGCCCCTGGCCCGGCCATCGCCGTGTCCGCCCCCGGGCCCACCGCCTCCGTGAACGCCGCCGCCGCCGCCGCCGCCGCCGGAGCAACCCCGTTCCTCGCGGAACTGTCTGTGTCCAGCGCCGACTGCGCGGCCATCTTCCGCGACGAAGGTCGCTACGAGCAACTGGGTCTCATCGGCAACGGTAAGCATCTGCTACAGGAATGAACAAAGAACGAAACATTGTATGGTCTATTGGTTTAAAGAATGGTAATAATAAATATAATAATAATAGTAAGAACAATAACCTGTCCCCTCCGTGGCTATGGTGTCAGCGTGATCGCTCGTCGCCAAGTCGTTCCGAGTGCAATTCCCGGGTGAGGCAAGATAAAATTTGTTGCTTTTCATTTCCATGTCTCAGTTTAAATAGCTGGGATGTATGAAAAGTTCACCCTCTGCGACTAACAACCGCAATTGTAATAATCGGATACAGCGATCTCGATCCTATCTGGACATTGTTCCTCCGATCTCGGTAAAATTCACGATGTGTCCAGTTCGTAAACTCACACAAAAACTGAGCCTTACTGGCACTCGGCATTCGTGGTCCTTAGCTGGCTGAAACGAGATACATACACACATACACACATTCATACATTACATACATTACATACATTACATACATTACATACATTACATACATTACATACATTACATACATTACATACATTACATACATTACATACATTACATACATTACATACAATAACAATAACGTGTTCTGGAAAATGGAAGCGCCACTTTGTACTGTGATAAGCAAATCATTACAGCCAGAACAGTGGATCATAACAAGCCGGACATAATATTAATAGACAAATCTAAAAGAAAAACTTTTATTATTGATGTAGCTGTTCCTCCCACCAACAATTTAAAAAAGACAGAGTAAACAATAATTTAAAAAATGTCAGGTATTTAAGACAGAAATTCAAAAGATCTTGAAACAAAATGAAGTAGTAATTATTTCCCTCATAATTTTAGCTAATGGAGTCATTTGCAAAACTCGAAACGTGGTACTTGCAAGATTGCCATTTACTAGAAATGTACTGCCAGAAATGCAGAAATCTGTCGTATTACAAACAAGGAAATTTCTTAGTCTCGACTAAGACCCAATTTTATTTCCAACTTGGCGTATAACCCTGCCCCAACTACCTGTTTGAGCGGAGAAAATACAATTGCACTACAGAAATAATAATTTAACTGCAAATTGACAGATCATGTCCGGTGACAGAATATAAGGAAATACAATAAAGTATACTAATAATAATTTTTTTTTGTCAAGAAAGCAGTACAAACTGCGTAGGACCATAAACTAATTTACTCTCTGGGAGCAAGCAAGGGACCATCCCGTTAATTCCGATCAAGTACCCTAAGGCAGAGGCGGATATATAAATACAATAACATCACTCAAATTTGACGGAACCATATCGACATCCATCCTTCTTCGGCCGCGTAGAGTCTTCTCTCTTCGAATTACGTTGACTGACAGATGAAGGAAGAAAATCTGAAATTGTGTGTGAAAGGAGTGAAGTTTGAATATGAATTTTGAAGAATTTACTGTTGTCTATTTAAACCAAAACGGGTAGCGGCTCCTAGGCACCAGATGAAACCTAATTCACGTGTTTTTTCATCTACGGATTGGGAATGTTTGAGGAGAGTTTCTAATATAAATTTGTAACTTTGAAACATTTGTTATTTTGTTTTAAACGTTATATTTAAACATTCGTTTATTTAAAATATTTTGAATCTCGTCATCAAATTTATATTATTTCGAGCTTGGAAAATTAAATGGCGTCTTTCTGTGTTTTTAAAAAGTATTTTTAATATTTAGAAATATAATAAAATGTTTTCATTTTGTAAGTATCACAATTTTCCATTTTCTCTCACCAGACATGCCACGACAAATATTAGCTCTGTTAGCAAAGATTCATAAAACAATGTTGCGCCCCACAAAGTTTGATGTAAAATATACTTGAACTCGTGGCCAGTAAACAACGGTGAACAGCGCTGGTGTAATGTATTTATTTTGGAAGTAAAAAGGAGTCTCGGATAAAATATTATTCGACACGATGCTACTGAAACGAGAAAGAAAACCCATGAGAGATATCGCCACTCTGGATTGGTAATGAATCGGTGACCTCATATGTATCAGCACATGTGTTGAATGCAAATGAGTATTTTAATGCCTTTCCAGACGAAAGAATGGTCTGCTTCTATATCAAATCGCAACCGGCTTCTCTGAAGTAGTTCATCGCTTTAATGGCGGTTTTTCGTGTACTTAACTCCCGAACCGAGTACAAATTTCTTAACTCACCATCACTTTATGGGATGGGATGGGGTGGGATGCTCCGCTGCGCGATCTTCCTTTCGTCTCAAATCCTCTGTTTTACGGCAGCAAAACGATTCCTAATACTGATCGGATTAGACATTGAAAATCGAAGGAATAAAGCTCATTTCTTTCGTTGAAGGTATAGTGCGTCTGAGCGACTAGGCTTAAGTACCCCCGAAAAATGTTTTAAATGATGAATTAAGCGATGAATTTTTATACCCTTACGGCGCAAAACTTTTCAATTGTTTGACTTTAAATTACTATGGGTTTATATGGAGAAATTTTTGCGGACTCATGTTTTTTTGATACTCAAGAAAAAGTACCGGCTTCCCATAGCGAAAAAAAAACCCTAAAACATAGAAAATGGAAATGGGAACGCAACGATGTCATGATTTTCATACATTTACTAAAATAATTCACCCAAAACTGTGGAAAATACTGTTCTAACGGAAATGGCAGCCGCATCACGTGACAACGCGACCCTTGTCAAAGAAGGAGTCAAACGACAATCTAAATTAATTATAAAGTTTTAAAATCACAAAATAATTGTTCTCATCCAATATAAAAAATCAGTAGAATTAATTATCAATTAATAAGAACTACTTTAGTGAATATTTCCAAGTTTCGTGAATAGTTGGCAACTTGACTTCAGTCAACACGCACAAAATACCTTAATACGATCCCCATGCGAGCTCCCTCTCGTGACTTGTCTGGAGGTGTCATCCGATCGCTCCTCTACTTCACATCACCTCCGTCCTCGCCCGCGTGAAATGGATGCGGCACACCGAATCCAAGTGGCTCTTGCACGTGGGACTCTGGGGCCATCACGTCCATCTCACGGGCCAAATGGATTTTGAACGCTGCACTCACGCACGTGAAGTAGCGGAGAAACGAAGATCCGATTCCAAGAGGACGCGTCATTCGAGACTTCTATTCGAGTCCCGCGATAAACATATACCCGAGCGTATAGAAACGTGGATATTGATTATAATCGGATATCGTAACCGAAAACCGATGGTCTTCTGAGATAAGAATCTGTATTGTGACCGTAGTTTTTGTTTTTTTAAATTGTATTTTTAAATGTAGAGTGCTATTTTTAATATCGTATATACTCAAAGTCACGATACTTTGCCTAAAATTATTCAATATGGCTGCCTTAAACAAATTGCCAACCTCCACGTAACAAATTCTTGGAACACTCGCGAAAATTTCAAGGAAAGCGTGGTCACAAAGAATTTAAGCAAGGTCACAAAGAAAATATCTATTTAGCTATACGTTTTATCGTAAAAATAGATGGTATTAATTTTATAGATCATAAAATTACCTACAAAAAAGGTTATTATATTTTTTTTCAGAAGCAATATTTGCGAGCTAGCGTGGTTTAAAACCGATTATTACTGCGTCGCATTTTTAAATTTACATTAAAATATTTTAAGATTAATCATTTCCGTAAGTCTATAGAAAAAATCATATTTTCGTCATTTTTTTTTCGTTTTATCTTGCGATTATAAAACGAACATTTAAAATGACATAAAGATGTATATGAAATTTCATCTGTGTGCGAATTCTTATACTCAAAGTCACGATACTTTACCTTAAATTATTCAATATGGCTGCCTTACACAAATTGCCAACCTCTACTGAACAAATCCTTGAAACTTACTCGCGAAAATGTCAAGGACAGCGGGGTAGGAAAATTTCAGAAAAAGCGTGGTCACAAAGAATGTAAGTAATATCCAAATAAATATTAATAGTAGTCACAAAAGCGACTATTTGCTGTAAAGAAATACAAGTTAATAACACAACAAACAAAGAAACAAAGTATTCGTTCCACACTTTGCTCGATGCAGAAAGAACTGAACAGCTCAACTAGTGCAAGTGAATTGAATTGGTATCCGAGGTTGGCTATGAAATCAAGTTCGGATGTCTTGCCAACTGAACGCGAGGTACCCTTATCATTACTCTTACGGACGATGGCGAAGTAAAAGCGTTGGCTACGTTGAGTACAGGTTCTATACCAACATCAAGCCAGATAAGACTGACAATAAATAAATAAATATATAAATAACTTCCGGTCAAGAGCTGCTACAAACTGCGTATGACCACTTTGAGGACAATAAAGTAATTTACTGCGACTAATACAAAATAAACGAATGAACACAGTGCATGTTTCTTTTTCCTAAGTTGAATTACTCGAAGCAACGTATCGTGACTTTTACTATACATGGAGCGATAGGAGGTGGGTGGTAGGAATATTGTTGGAAGGTAGACCTGTTAGCTGGGTTTACCAACATCTTGGAGGTGTTTGAGACCTCCGGCAAAATGTAACATTCAAACATTAATAATTAACATTATTTTACCATTAAATTTGTAATTAACATTATTATACGGGATTTACCGAAATATTTTTGCGCAATAAAATGTGCAATAAGTTTTTATATTTTTATTTCTTTTAGATGTTTCAGGGAAAAGTGTTTTTTATATTTAATACTTTAATATTAGTTGAATCATATAGTTAATTGATTTATTGAACAATTTTTGATTTGACGAGATTGGTGGCGTACCTATCAAAGTCGCTGCCCCCGGGCAAAATGTCTTGTACGGAGCTCGTCCCCGCAGGTGCACAGCGCATTCCTCACTTAGGGAGGGTCGATCTCGTCCCGGGGGTTTCCTACCGATATTGGGTGACGGTCGATTGGGTCCCGCGGTCAACTTTCCCTTCGCTTGCGCCCCAGTTAATCACTAAACAGCTTTTCGTGGTCAACTTCCGCTCTCTAGCTCTCCTTGTAAGAAGAGCACGGCTCAATTGCGTCCCACACTGGAGACGGGGAGGAATAACATTTCCATGCGTGACATATTCATTATTGCGTAGTCGAATGATATTGAAAACGATATAAATAATTCCAACATTCTGGGACTTATGCTTAACAAAAAGAAGAGTTGACCATTCAATTTAATCAATTAGGAGCGTATTAATTTTAAGTATTAGGATCAATTAATTTTATATTAGGAGCGTGTATTAAAATGTAGTCGGAAAATAGGGTTTACTCTGTACTCGTACAGCATGTCTTTAAATTGTACATGAACACAGTCCACAAGCACTCGCCCAAATGCAGGACTGTATATTACATCGGGCTATTATATCTTATTGCTATTAATATAATCATGGAAAAATCCACCTTCGTCGGAGCCACCACCAGTGCCAATACTTCCTCATTTGTCCAGGAGAATTATTTAAGAAAGGAAAATATGAGCAGGAGTAAGGGAGGGGGAAAACCTGACCGCGAGGACGAGCTAGTCCCATGGAAGAGTTCGACCATTCCCGGCAAAATGTAGCTCGGGACCCCTTAGTGACCGTACTTTGTATTTTAATATAGTCAAATTTAGAAATATATTTAATGAATTTTAAAGTAAAAAATAAAACATCTTAGTAACTGTTTAGTAATTTAATTTAGTAATATTTACATACCATACATTTTTAATGCGGCAATTGTACAAAAAATCCAATGGTAGTGCATTTATATCTTCAAACGCCGCACTTTCGTTGAAGCAACTGTTTTAACGAGCTTATCTGTTTTAACTGCTTCTTAAATCATTTGTAACCTCATATTCGCTGGATAGAACACTTAAACCACTTAATCTGTCTTGATTTATGAAATTTCTCAAGTAATTTTTGACGAGCTTCAGTTTCGAAAGCGACCGTTCTGCAGTTGCACGGCAACTCTGGACGCATCTGGAAAACTTGCCGATAGCGTAAAATGATCAGTCAGTAAAAATGGAGCTTATGAAAGAAGTTCGTTGTTTGATTATGACTAGATTACGTAAAATAATGATTTTAATAATCCTTTTGTTCGAATAGTACATTTTTCTTAAAAATCGTTAAGAAGGTCCCCTTTTACTTCCAGATGTAGGGGGTCCCCGAGTAATGTCAGGGAGTACAGGGAGCTAGTTACGCTATTTTTAAATTCTCATTTATTTTTTAAAACTTAATGATGTACAAAATATACAATATTAAATATGTCTAATTCTTTTTGTCACATTTCTATCGTTGGCAATATGTGGCTTTGTTTTAACACTTTTTGTGCGAATTTTCTTTTGTAGCGATCTTTAAAATATCCCTTTTACAATGTCTCGAATTTCACAGATTTCGTGAATAAGTGCTTGAAACGATCTTCATTCTTAATAAGATGCCCTCCTCCGTATATTTTGGTCTCTCCATCGCGAATCACGTATGTCATATATATTACATTCCCAGAGCACGTGGTCGCATCTCTATCTCCGCCTACACATTTACGCTGGTGGCTCAGGTCCTTCAATCTCTCTCCTCTGTCCTGGCGTCTCTGTCCCGCAGCGCTGCTCTGCCCGTCTGCTGGCGCACTTCCCCGCCGGCGTCTTCCTGCTCCAGAGGAAAAGAATGGATCCCTCGGAACTCACATTATCCAATCAACCGTCAAGATATAGCCATTGTCCTTAAAAATTCGCTACTGTTCTCCTAGATTGGAATCGTGAACTTTTTGTCGTTTTACTATCCCTATTGTAGTATTTGTAAATGGGAAATGTAGCGTGCTATTGAAGCTTATGTACATGGAGCGATAGGAGGTGGGTGGTAGATTATTGTTAGAAGGTAGGTTTACGGGGAGTGGTGTTAGTAGTTATAGTTGGTAATAATAAGAGTTTGTGATATTGGAGGTAGATTGAGGAAGGAGGGTTCACTTTTCAGTAGTTACAGTTATATGAACTGGGACATTAATGTGAAAAACTACAAATTTTCTCTGACCCTACCGGGAATTGAACCCGGGATGACTTGGCGATGAGCAAGAATTTGACGTTTGGATAAGTTTTGTGGTTGATCGGCACTATTTGAACGCTAGGGTATCTTCCGAATCGACGCTTCGTGCCTCGGGAAGTTTGCGTGGTGGGTTTTGAACGGAAGAAATTCTATGAGTATGCTTGCTTCGACATCCCACTTACTTTGTTGTGACAAATGCTCAATCGTTTTCGATTTAGAAGAAAACTCGTTCATTCGCATTCCCGATGTGTCTTGGAAGCGGTTCGGATACCGAAACAAGATTCGTGTAATACATTTTAATGGAACTCGTCTTTAGTTTTAACTAGCGCAAGTCTAGTTACTGAACGTAGATTGTCCAAAGTACGTTTGATTTGGAGAAAATATTTTTTTTATTTTCCGGATTAAAATTATCTGATTACTACAAATTCTGTTCGATTGTATTAACTGTTGAAGGAGGTGTATACTCGCTTAGTATACCTTTGCAATGCTATTTAGCAATCACCTCACAGTATTTTATTTCTGTTGAAACTTAGGAAGGGGATGACGATTGCGTTCAAGGGTCAGCGTGATTTTAATTTTCAACACACTTTACATTAACTGTTACGCGTTATTCTTTACTTATATCAATCGTGTATCATAATTTGCGAGTAGATATAAATTAGTCTTCACTTCCTATAAACACGAGTGGATTGCAGTATATTACATGTGGTTAATATATGGGCTTAGTTCGACCGATTTTGGACTAACATACTTTGACCATAGAGCGCAGGTATGTTAAAGAAACAAATATCTTTTTTATCAATATTCCAGCATTTAATTGAAATATCGAAGAAGGAAAATCGTATATGACATTTACACCTTCTTTGTTGCTTTTTAATGCTTTACTCTCTGATTCCGAAGGAATTGCATCTCAAGGAGTTTTCGAGCTGTTAATCTGGTTAAGCTAACGCCGTGAAGTTCAAACGGCTATTTCAAGATTTGCATAATTAGTATGCACGCCACGAAGCGTTTTGCACATTTCTTCGCGATGCTAATTTAGTTGCTCTCAGATGATAGATTTCCTGTCCTCAACTACTTGTCTCAACAGTTTTATAACACTTGATCTAATAGAAATTGACATTCAAATCTTTGTTTGGAGGCTGGACAGTTTAACAATTTAAACACTTGAAAGCGGTTAATCCGTACCACTCTATGCCACAGACCGATCTACCACTCACAGCTGCTGGCAAGAAGAGTCTCTAGTAGTCAAAATGGTCCAGTGCCACACGCGAATTCCTCCTCCTCCTCTTGGTATTTAGGAACAAGGATGGACGTGCGTGCGATTAATAATAATAATAATAATAATAATAATAATTTATTAGTTTGCTAATGAGCTATACCCGGTGGCAGATAGAAAGAATACATACATAATACAATAATACGACGTTAAAAAACAAATCTTCAATATCTATAAAAATATCTTTAAAATACACACACAAACAGAATAAAATGCTTAGAAAATTAATATAATACTACTACTTAATTTCTATAATTATAATTAATAACTATAATTACTTAATTATAATTAATTACTACACATGGTTACAACGAGAAAGATATTAGATTTAACAAATTAATTATCTACATGAGGCTTATATGTGCGTATATTCACATTCATACACAAACATATTTTCGTTTACTAACAGTTACAGAAACACACACGTAAAAAAACGCTACATATACACACATATGTAAATACTCCTCCTATATCCTTAGCGTAAAAGTAATTGCCGTAACATAAATAAGAGAAATTAATAACTATAAAAAATAAAACCGAAACAGGTTTGCTGAGAACAATCATATACACATCACTACACTTAACTACTTTCACTCCAAGCATTTTCTATATCATTTTCTATACCTATTCCAATCACCTCACTACACTTCACTGCACTTCACTTCTGTTCCTATTTCGACGAAGCAAGAAAGTTGCGGAAACATTTTAGTCTTTTTGGTAAGTTCGACAGTATTGCTTCAGGTAAGTTATTCCAGTTTACGCAAAGGAGAATTTTGCAATATCCGTTTTCTCTTCCCTACATTTTATTTTACGCTTGTGGTCGCCGCGACTCATGTAATTCGGTTTGTGGAGCCTAGCGTTCACTGATTTCCACGCAGGCTCTATTATATTACGCACGAAATCGTGAAGCAAGGTTTTAGCAACTGCACAGCACTTCTCATGAACATTAACTGAAATATTTCCCATTATTATTATTATTATTGTTACTAGATGAACTAAATTCGAAATATTGAAAAGCTGAATGTTTACTTGTATGAAGCAAGACTACTTTATTTACCTGATAAATATGGCAGATAGTACTTTCCCCATCTGCTCGTGTAGGGAAGTTTCATATTTCGCATTAAACAATGTTAACAGAACAGTTATAAATAGTACGTGATGTTGGACAATGGAGCATTACGCAACTCGCTTGCTATTCCTTACGAATATTGATCGTTACTTACCGGACGCGTCGGTGACATGTTTTGTCAGGGATCGAAAAAAGTTACGTCGTTTGAGTAAAGAAGCGTCTTTTCTTGGTGTAATTGTTAAATGCTTGGAAAGGAAAAGGTCTAAGATAAAACAATACGAACTCGTAGACGCCTTTTAATGCTCTTACGTACGATATTTCGTTTGTTCATTTGCTCTGTGCAGAAAAGAACGAAAAATCTAGGGGATATTTGCGTATTAATGAATATGATTATTGAACTTTTTTCAGTATCAATATTTAAATTATGTCTGTCTTTTCTACAAATTTATCAATTTCGGTTCCCCTTCGTACTGAACAGATAATGTTACGATACTAAATTCTTCTAGACTTCAACAACACAAATTTGCAGCATCCCAAAAACTCGTACAAATTTCCTAAATAAATCCTTAACTGTAGCCACAGCAAGATCATGGAATAATCTTCCTCCATATATTAGAAACAGGAATTCATTAAAAATTTCAAAAAGCATCTGAGGAATTTACTTCAATAGTACGAAGGAATAAGTGTGCACTACAATAAAATAAAATATAAATTAATCAAACTAAAGTAAAGTCAAATTAGGAATCTGTTAAATGAAATCATTGATGATTTATGTTGAGTAAGCTACATTATTCTTTGAATATCAGTTTCTTTAAAATTACTTTAAAATGTAGTATGTTAGTTTAGTTTGTATTTTTATTATATGTAATCTTGCTCTTCCTGTAGTTAAAAGTTTGTTTTTCATGAAAGATCTTTTGTACAAATGTGCATCATAATATTTTTTTAGAATACAAATAGCTTTTGATAGTTGGTTGTAATATTAATAGTTCCGTTTGACGTAGTACAAAATGTTTTTAGTATTTTTATTTTTCAATTTTTTGATTTTTGCAATTTTAAGTGTAAAAATTACAGTATTGTTTCTTGTAATAAAGACATTATTATTATTATTATTAAAAATATTTTATGACTACAGCGTATACGTAGCTCGATTTCTTACGAGTATGTGGATAGGTTATAGCGTAATGAATGACAAATGTAAACACGCAGTTATGAAAAGCGAAAACCTGTAATTTGAATATTCGTTTGGTTTGTAAAGTATGTTGCTGTAACTGAGAAGTGAACATGGGAACATGGATCAATTCCAGAAAGAATATTTGTGGTATCAAAATCATTAAATTCTCGACAGCAATGCCGCGGGTATTCAGCGGATAAACAATGCGAAAGCGAATGTTACTTCGTCTTTGCGGGTCTCGTAACCATAGCGTACGAGAAGAGATTGTAAGAAACTTGAGATCTTCGCGGAATTCGTAACTCGCTTTTGGGAAGTAGGGAATCCTTGGGTTAGGTTGGGTTCTCGAGGCTCTCATCTAGGTGCGTAATTTATCTCGAATGTAGAGTTATAATAATAGTTACGAATTATAAATAACACTGAAGGATGGGTTTTATCACGTGTTGGCAGAGAAAACAAACTGTTGGTAGTAGCTGCCGTTTCGGAACATTTCTTGCTCCATCTTCAGAGCTGTAATAGTGTGGATGATATACAAAGCATACAATAAAAACATCAATGCTACCTCCTGCACCAGTGCTTCTACACTGTAAAAGAATTTATTGATTTTAATACGAGTTAAATCCATCTTGTACTTTATCACGCCATTGCTGTAGCACTTTTTAAATAACTTATAACAATTTCAAAAACTATTTTCTTGCATGATTGTGTTGCCGTATGGCTCATATTAATTTAGTTTTATGTGTACTCAACTTTGGCACGGTTGTGTACATTAATTCTGTAGCCCCATCCTGGCCCGGGTTTTTCTCCGTTTTTCCTTCGGGTAGAGGCGGATTTCTTATACAGGTTCTCTAGGCTTTGTCTAGGGGCGTGTTTATTGTAACAATAAATCGTGAATTTAGTGTTTTTTCAACTCTTATGATTTTTAAACACTATACTCAGAATAATCTATAGTTCGATAATAACTTGTACATGTAAATTTACAAACATATTTGCGTTAAATTACAAACATATTGACATTATATATGTATTATAACTCGCAGCTAACTTTTTATCTTATCTAGGAACTTTTGCTGAAATTTTTGAATCCGCCTCTGCCTTAGGGCCCTTGATCGGAATTGATGGGATGGTCCCTTGCTTGCTTCCGGAGAGTAAATTAGTTTATTGTCCTCCATGTGATCATACGCAGTTTGTGCTGTTTTTTGACAATAAATTTATCATATACATCGAATGTATGTAAAACGTACCGAAAAACCCGAAGTTTTGTTAATATGACATGAAATGATTAAAACCTACCACAAGGAACATATTATGTGTACAATTTAGAACGTGACAAAACAGCCACCTGGAGAAATGTATGTCAGTGAACAGATTTGACGTCGTGAGTCAGGACAAAGTAACTGAATCCAGCACAGATTCTGAGAACACGAACCAGAGTCGTCGTGGCAACAGGATATAAACGGTTCTACAAAGACATAACAATGAACACTGCGAACACAATTCAATCATGAATGTATACTGACATGTCATGGACACAACAATGAATACTTGTACTTAATTACAACAAGAATTCCGCCAGAATTATTCAGAACATATGGTATTATTATGAAGAAGTTAAGATGGGAATTATAAGAGGGGGAGGGGAGGGTTTCGTTTGCCAACCCTTGCATTCCAACATGGCTGATAACAAACTTACTGTATATAATATTTTCCGAATAATCTTCAGTTTGATGATAGTACTCATTTGTTTACTAACTTTGTATGTTTTATTAATAATAAATATTATACCACGTAGCTAACTTTTTATCTTGTCTAGGAATTTTTGCTGAAAGTTTTCAATCCGCCTCTGCCTTAGGGCCCTTGATCGGAATTGTTGGAATACGTCCCTCGCTTGCTTCCGGAGAGTAAATTAGTTTATTGTCCTCCACGTGGTCATACGAAGTTTGTGACTGCTTTTATGACGATAAATTTAGTTATTTCTAACCTTTTCGTGAATCTTCCGTTGTTGAAGCCATGTTTCCTAGGGGCTCGAGTTTACGGGTGGCAGCAGTTGGGGGCTGAGAAATCATTCGTACAATTCTTATTATTTACCTCTAATTTTGAGTGATTTTAATAGTTGCGATTAAATAGCCATACTTTGGATTAATGAATTGTTAAGTGTTCGTATTTGATAAATTATAATAATAATAATAATAATAATGTATTTATTTTCTGCAAATGGGCAGATCTTACCTGGTGGCAGAAGGAAATACGATCCAAAAATACATATCGCACAGCACTGAAATAAAAAATTGTTAAATAAATCATTAAATGATATGATTCAAATAATATTAAAGTATAAAATACGAAAACATTTCACCCTGAAACATCTAAATAATGGAAAAAAAACTTATTGCACATTTTGTTTCCCTGATGATCCAAACACTCGATTCGTGCACTTCTAAATCACTTATTTCCCTCGTATCACTTCACTCCACTAGCTTCGCAGCTACACTAACTTATCCATTCTTCTAGAACTTGCCTAATCCTTTTTAATTTGTTTCCTCCCCTTTTCTTAGAGCGTTTTTGAATGTAAGAGAAGTTGCTGAGCCCGATTGCGCCCCCACAACATCCGCAGGAAAATTGATCCAGTCCCTCATCGATCTTTTGAGGAACGAGTATTTTTCTACGTCTGTCTTTCGTTTCCTTTCGCGAATTTTGAAAAAGTGATCTTGTCTCCCCAATCTAGTCGGTTTTCCTAAACGCTCTTTGAAATCCCGCCACGCTGCTTCAAGTGCACTAAACAAACATTCCAGTCGCGCTCTTTTTCTACGAATTTGGAGAGGTTCTATTTTTACGTAATTATTCGCATTATTGCCCATGTTTATGAATTTAATCGCGTTTTTTATTTTAAAAATTTTCCAATTCTTTTATTGGATTTTTCTATAAGGATCCCATCTTACCGATGCATATTCCATCTTACCGATGCAGAGGCGTAACAAGGGTTGTGTATGCTAACTCTTTTGTTGTCTTTAAAATGAAAACGAAGGTCTTCTAATCCTTGCACCTTGCAACTTGCAACACCTTCGGTCTTTATAATACACAAATGATTATATTTTCTCCATTAATAATTGTTTTTCATTCTTTATAATGAGAAGAGGTGGGTGGATTTGTGATGTCACGTGACGAAGCCTGACATGGGGCGGCGAGGGAGGGGGTGTAAAAATCGCGTGGCGTAATTTATAGACGATCTCTATTAGTTTGAATCGTTAGTTACAATGTTGTGAGTTATGAAATTACATTTACTTGACAACTTGTGGAGGAATGTTTGCATCGTCAACGGTCAGGTGAAATTGCGACGAACCGGGATTCAAACCCGGAACCTCCTGCTCTGGCCGCAGCGGTCGAGGCGAGTGGTGGTATACCTGCTGCCAGAGCAAGAACCCGGGGTTCGAATCCCGGTCCGTCGCAGTTTTCACCACCGTTGACGATATAAATGTGGTTTTGTTAACCCGCGTGAAATTTATCGACTAGTTTAAAATTTAAGGATATTTAATCGAACGAATGGATTCGTTCATTTTGTGTTCGCTGTTCCCAGGCGCTTACGGGACGGTGTACCGGGCGCGCGATCTCTCTCAAGACGGCCAACTGGTGGCGCTGAAGAAGGTGTCGGTGCCTCTCAAGGAAGATGGTCTTCCGATGTCCACGCTTCGGGAGATCGCTCTGCTCAAGCAGCTGGACCGATACGAGCATCCCAACATTGTGAGGTGATTTGTTTTGCTTTGATGTTGTCGTCGTTGTTTTATTCCTTCCACGAGTTCGACAAACATTTGTGTTCTCCACCACCATCATTTCGATGCCCATCTTCTACGTTGATGTGTGAATTTCTCATACCTTGAGGTATGAGAAAAACAAGACATTCGTTGATATATTCTATCGATTCTTCTCTGGAATTGAGTTCGAAAGCATATCTTAAAAGAATGGATTATGGAAGAGTGAATTCGTTAAACTTTAGTACGTGCATTGTGATGTGCACAAGCTCTGCGAACGGGGCGAACCAACCTGGCTCTGCCATTCTTATTGTTTATGAGTTTCGAAATGTTCGAATATTATTGCACCCTGGTTCTATCTGCGGTGACACTGGTTCACACTGTAATAAGGGGGGGGGGCTAACCGGGGAGAATTTTCGCTTAAAAATTATGGTTTTACCACATAAATTTTATAAATATTTCCTCTAAATAAAATGCATCAAATACATATTTAACAATCTGGTATTATTAATAACAATTAGTTATTAAAGATATTAATGTGGTATTACTAATTTTATTAATCTGGTAACACTTTTACAAAGTGAGCTATTTATCAACTTCAATTTTATCTGTTAAAGAGTTCAGGTCCAATGAGGAGCCTTCTAGATTCGCCACTGACTTCGGGCAATCCGCGTAGCATTTGCAGCAGTGGACTGTCTCTGGGTTCTTCTTCAAAAAACGCAATTCCAGCTACTTATATTACGCAAAATTGTTCTAAAACTGAATTAGAAAACAAAATTCGTTTCTGTATGGTCTAGTGGTAGCGTCTTCGCCTCCATGGTATATCGCTGAGTGGGAGAGCGCGGGTTCAAACCCTGTTCGAACTAGGTGATGTTTTCAACTGGGGTTTCCCTCTCCTACTCCGGACAAATGTCAGTTGGGTACCATAAGTTCCTTGGCAACCCAACGTCGCTCCCTCCCAATTCCCTTACCCAAGTCCAACGGTCAGGTGGAAGAGCAGGCCTCATGACCTGAACCTCGCCAAAAGACATAAAATAAATAAATAAGAATAAACAAATATTTCGTGAAACACCCATCGTGAGATTTCCATGCCCAGGAACATTACACTAAATGTTAAATGCAGTGATAATCCTAGTAACACTTAATTCTTATTATAAAATAATTTCGAATTATCACAGGTTTACTCTCTCATATTTACTCGATAAAAAATATTTATTCCTTTCCAACCAATGGGGTATTAAAATATCTTGTGTACTATCTGTATGGAAAAGAAAATAAAGACAAAAAAAATTAAGATGCGCGAAATAATTTGTCCCACAATAATAATCCATTCTTTTACTTTCTCATATACAAAGATAATAGAAAGTTTAGTAATCGTGAAAAAATCCGAAAGCGAGATTTCGATGGAAATATCCGTTTTGGTGATTTGATTCAGAAGAAGTGGTTTTTGGCATAATGTCCGTCTGAGTAAATGGGTGAATATATTTAATTCATATTTCGTATTTACGGTAGAATTTATTTGTCGATTCACGTGCTCAATTTTTTTTTACTTTTTTTCACCTGTAGGTCAAAGTACTCTTTTGAATGTTTCTTAAAAACGGCTTCATCGATTTTGCTTAAATTTTCTGTACCTAGAGAGCAATAAGTATGTATAACGTCTGCATTAGCGGTATTACGCTTCAAAGTTTGGTATGGACGCAGTAAAATAATTTCTCTCTGATGTACTTACACATTAGTTTAATGCTTCAAGAAGCGTAAATAATATTTAGAAGTGTAAATGGACCAAACAGACGTAGAATACACTTTTCGTAAAGTGAAATGAAAGATGTGATAATGATAAAATACATTGGAGGACAGCAAGCGCACTGCAGATACGAAAAAACATCTATTTCTGTCTGCAACGAAATTACATGTCCACAACTCTTTTATGATATTTTTGTCACTCTATGCCGCAGATGGAAAATAGTATATGAGAAAGTATGTGCAATGGTTTTGCACCACTAGTTTATTAACTGTACGAATCGCCCATCCCTCCCTCTGTGGCATATTGGTTTGAAGGGACTCCTCTACCCGTCTGAGCAGCTGAGGACGGGTATTTGACCAGAGCCGGCCTCCACGCAATCAGGTTCTGGTCGACAGCGAAGAGAAGCGGTGGGGAGTCGCAAGGTCGCAGTCTTGACCTTGAAATACAAACCCATCCCGTTGGGAATACTGTAATATTAAGCCGAGAAACTTTCCAGAATGTCCTCGTAATTCGTCGAAAAATTTAAGCAATGAATATCAATTTTATGTGATTTACCTTCACAAACCACCTCGAATATATACCTGGTTACTGGCAAATGTGAAATAAAATAATGATTTTTTTCTACTCTCATGTAAGATTGTCTAAAATATCCGTGAATGATCCAAGTCACTTAACTCGCTCTCGTACATTTTTTATAGTAGAGAAGACAACGGATTTAAAAAATATTTATCTCTATTTTTGCTGAGGTAGTGCATGTTTTCCCAGGGTATGGAAATTAGTAAATATTCGCGACTTTCTACCCAGGTATCAGAAAGTGGTAATTATTGAATAGCATATTTTGTTTAGAAGAGTGAGGAATGGGTCGGAGCAAATAGTACGCTTCTGTCCATTAGTTCGGCGGAGCGTTTCAGTCGAAATCATTTTCCTTTAAATGATTCAGAGGAGAACAAATGCAAAATGTAAACGGAGAGGTTCTTCACAAAATAATTACTGTTCATCATCCTCAACACATGACACAAACAGGGAGGAAATACTCACCGAATGAATTACGGTCGTCAGACGAGTACGTAAAGAATCTTCCACCTAAGTGAAGGTCATTTTACCCTACTGATATACTCAAAAGCGTGTTACATTGCTTTGAGAAAATAATAAACAACTTTAGACCAAAAAACAATGAACGGAAACGCACTGTGTTTATTGTATATTATAAGCAGAAAATTCTTTTATTGTCCTAAACGTGGTCTTAGGCAGTTTGTAACAGCTCTCTTGGAAATAAATTTATTTATTTATTTATTTTCAGTCTAATTGGATTGATGTTGGTACACAGCGTGTACTCAATGTAACCAACGCATTTACTTGGCTATTGTCCATAATAATAATAATGATATTTGTACCTCGCGTTATGTTGGCAGGACATTCGAATTTCTGCAAACTTACATCCATCGTCAACCTCGGACACCAATTCATTTCTCATGGTCTGATTTCAGTTTTCTGCGACGAGCGTGTGGAACGAATATTACTTTGTGTCTTAGTTTGTTGTGTTATCTAATTGTATTTCTTTACAGCAAGTAGTCGTTTTGTAACTACTATAAATATTATACTATTAGGCCTGGGTGGAAATGGTGAAGAGTTGTGGAAGGCAAACGGGTGGTGTAATGGTTAACACCCCTGCGAACATAGCAAGAGTCCCGGGTTCGATTCCCGACTCATCGCCATTTTCACCTGACCGAAAGTTATCACATAACTTCTCCACGTTTAGGGTAAACGAAAGAAATATATGCACTATTAGTATTTATTCGGATAATACTTGAATTCGTAGAAGTTGGCAATTCGTGCTAAGCAGCCACATTGCATAATTTTCGGCAAAGTTGCATATCTTTGAGTATACATACTATACGCAGAGAGGGAGAAGTAAAGTGGTTATAGTTTAAACCATGTCGTAATTGATTCCATAATTAAACTACGTAATTAATTACGTGTTCGGATTTACTTGGTAACGGGGTAAAGTATTTTTAGAAGTAATTGAGAACAATTGGGTTGGAGATAGAAGTAACATGTGAATGTGGAAAGTCGAGACTAATTACTATAGGATTATGAGTAGTTTGTAAAGAAAGAGCAACATTTAAAAAAGAATATTGTACAGTGCAATTGATGGGATGTAACGAGACATTAATTACCTTCAGGTCGCTTATACTTCAATTTTTGTAACTTGTACAATTATTGAAGATATTTAATGGTAACATAGTCAGAACATTTTAATGCAATAATATTAGCTTCAAAATGAAATTCCTAATCAAATATCTCGTGAGGGAAAACGCATGATTAAGCGTCAATAAAATATTATCTGGAGATATTTCTGAGCACAACACTTACTTTAGGGGTTGCGGGGGGGGGGAGTTCAAGGTACAATGTGACCCATATTTTTTGGTGGTAGTGGGGGGGGGGAGAGATCGAGAAATTGAAATGGGGTGGGGTTAAAGTGTTTAATAGTTGATGAGTAAATATTCCTTAAAAAATAACAAAATTTGAACAATATCGTATTAAAATAAATAATTTAAAGCTTACGATCTTATGAAAAAATACTATTTGTTTATTCGTTCATCATGAGGTCGTATGTCTTTAATTATTTATTCATTTTTGTTGAATAACGGATGTTAATATTTAATCAAATTGAAAAAAATATTTTAACAAGGTCAATAAATTTAGATCACGAATACGAGACGAATAAACAAGTTGTACAAGGCATACCTTTCTGAGAACGTTCAAGAATGAGGCGAGCATTGAAGAATAGGCGCGTGCTCGGAAGAAAGGATTGAGGGTCCATTGTGTGTAATGAAAAGCCAAGAGACTCATCTCACTCCTGCGAATCTAAGGAATGGCACCGGACACTTTCCTCCCATCTCGCCATAGTGAGCACGATTCGATGCAGGGGCCTGGTTTCAGTAAGTCAAATGAGCGCTCCTCTACAATTCAACGCTATTTTTCTATAACTGCTTTTCTCAGTGAGGGATCGTGTAAATAGCGCATAATTGTACTAGTAAAATATGACGACACAACTATACGAGAAAAATGTTATTTTATTTACATTTATAAGTGCACATGTAAAGAAAATAAATTAATTTGGCAATTTTTGTCACAGCCTATAGTCTTCTCAATTTGTGGAAATACATAGAATCTAATTGTTTTCAAGTGGTTTAAAACGATTCCATGTGTTTCATAAGTTCTTTAGTGTTCGACATCTTTATATCAAAATCTTATTAATTTACCTTTATTTCTGTTAATTAATGAAATTTGAGCATGGAGTTTCGTTTTCTTTCGCCAGCTTCTTGTTTGTCTGGTAATTTTTAAACCGAAAACTGCAATAAAAATACATTTTCCCGAACTCACTTTTTGCACCGTTAGTTGACTCTGTCATAATTGGAATGACTCATTAGGCGGCATGAGTGTTCGAAACTGGAAACGGTCTCCAAAAATATTTCCTCGTTCAACTTCAGTTTATTTCAGCAAAATGAACTCTTCTTAATATTAGAGAAACATTGCACATATGATTACAAATTATTATTTTGCAATATATGTCGTATCATTAGAAATTATTTATTATTATTATTTATATCAGACATGTTGGTAATCCGCAAAATATTTAACCACAAAGAATAGGAAACAAATCTTTCGCCTTTAAAAAATCTACAGATTGGATTTGGATTTGGAATCTAAAAACTATTATTCAGAAAATTTCTTCCAAGTATCGTTGGTGTAGAGGTTTCTTGTATAATTTGATTTGTACTTACGTAACTTAATTTTGTATCAGATGTGTACCTCCAGAAATATGTGAAAAATTTCACTGAAGTAGTTTTTACTCACTCATACCATAATTACCAGAGAAATCCAAATGAAGCTTTAAGGAATTATTCTACTAGAATTAACGTCCATTATATGATCAAATTATAGAAGTAATGCAAGACTTACGACTTTTTACATTTTGTGAAAAAAGACTCCCAACGTTTCGACTTTCGTTTGAAGTCGTCGTCAGGTGGTTCAAATTGTAACGAGTTATAACCAAAATTATAACGACGGAACAATCGAACATGATATTAAACATGTTTGTGTAGTTTCTGCTTTTTTGTGAACATATTTTGTGTTTGTTTAATATCATGTTCTGTTATGTTTCTTGTTTTAATTTGTACCACCTGACGACGACTTCAAGATAAAGTCGAAACGTGAGTTTTTATCACAAAATATATACTATAACGGAACGATATATTCGAGGATTGGTCATCAATAAAATAATCTTTATAGAACGCTAACGTTTCGGCCATTTATTTTACCTTCATCGGGGCTACAAAGAACATACACAATTTACATTATTTCTAGTACAACTTTGAAACACCTTATTAACACAAACAATATATCGATGATTACTCACTATCCAACTATGAAATAACTGTTACAAAAACATATACCCAAAAAATCTTATTATAATAAAAAACAAGATACCTGTATGATATGGAACCACACCATTATCAGTTACCACCAGCCATAATCTCTAAATACTACCCACTACATCTCTACAACCTTCCTGGTGTAGGTCGAGCACAAAAATGGCAATTCATAAGTTCAGTCATGGCGAAACAACCCTACCACTGCTGCCAACCCATTTGTCAAAAATATTTTTGTACATGTTACTTAAATTGTCAGTATCAGTTTGTATGTTACAAGTTCTATCACTTAACTTAGTGAAGTGAACAATTTCTTTAATTAATCTCTTTGTGTAATTAGGTTGAACACATAAAATTTTTGCATTTTGAAAATCAAAACTGTGTTGATTTGCCGAAGCATGTTTTACTAAAGCACTCGTGGATTGAACCTTCTTAAGATCATCTCCTTTTATTGATGACCAATCCTCGTTATATAATGTATATTGGTCAAGATCAACATCGTAAAATATCTACTGTTCGTCCGTACAAAGTCGCAAGTCTTGCATTATTTATTTAAGGTGTTACATTCGTCAGAGCGTCTAGGCTGAAGTACCAACAATAAATTACTGGCAACGGGTCTCGTTCAGAAACTATTGAAGACATCTGAAATGTATAAAAAACCGGTCGGTAGAAAATTGTTGTGTAATTCCTCCTCCAAGACGAATAATAATTCTCTTCTCTTCTGAAATATCCGAAATAAACAAATGACTTTTTAAACATAATTTCGGGAGCGGTCTTTGCCGGCACTAACATTTTTCTGTTGCTTTTCTTCGCGAAAAAATAACGTTTTTCGATTTTATGTCCGAAAATTGTACATATGGTGATAATCAGTTATTACAATTATGAAAATGCTTGTGAATATGACTATTTAAATACTGATAATGCAAGGTTGAACAGAAGGGAATGGAATAAGGGTATAATGAATGCTTATTGTGGACACCAATAAAACAAATTTTAGTTGATTAATGACTATCGACATACTACCAACTACTCTACATTTTGGTTTCTGTGAACCTACGTTTACTTCGTAGAATCACATCATGATGCATTTGAACAGACTTATCCTAAATAGTAATTATACATTACCTATTGACCCTTGTACATTCGGAACACTATCCCAAAAGATCAAAATTAAACCAGCGCTAATTTTTCATTCCAGGGACCTTCTTTGTTTTTGTCCGCTCCAAGAGAAGTAAATTAATTCATATTTTCACCCTGGACAAATATAATTTTTTAATTTTTAGTGGTACTTTTAAGGTAAAGTGTGGAAACCCACTTCCTGTCTTCATGTTACTTATGGAATTTAGATAGATTTGTAATTTCGAATGACGGGAGGCGATAGTAGCGATTACATTTCCAGGAAAATAAGTGCGTCACAAAGTTTGTCGATAAAAATCGTCTGTGGAGGAGCTTCGCGAGGTACTTGTGACTGAAAATAAACATTTTGCCTTCATTGTTACGTTCTGTATATTATGCAGCTTATTCTCGCAATACATTTGACAATATATTTTGCCTTGCAATGTGACGTTATTAGTCGGAACAGACGTGCAACGGAGTACACAAGTTGCTTAAGTATTAATTGCTTCAATTTGTGAGTAAATTCGAAAGATTTTCTGTTCCAATGAAATTACTTACTTTTTTCCTTCCCCGTGATAAAATTGCATTCCGAATTACAAATCATACAGATTCCACACTATGGTAATAGTTATTATTTTATCGGCATAATCTCGCACATGGTTAATCGCTAGTTGTTTATATGATCAATGGGGTAATGTAATTTGTGCCGTGTTGTCATAACGTTTAGTAAAGCACGCCATTCCATTTCGAAACGATGCTTATCCGTCACTTTATTATAGGGAAGCTCATGTAAGAAACTTAAGTATCCGGAGACAGATCTTTTGTGGCTTTGTCTGCATTTTCGTGAAATATCGTAGGATTTTATCGTTTTCCTGGGATCCAATACACCTCCTGGTTCTGCAGTCACTGCAGAGTCGGTCTTAGCGACGACTGTGACTAACGTCATTACCACCGAAGGGCCAGCTCTCATTGTAGTCGGTGGAAATAAAAAAATCGGACGGGCCAACATTGTTGTGAAAAAATCTCGAATGGTGCGTTGTAGAGAGCTATTAATACACTCAACTTGATATCCATCGAACGGGCTGGTAACGAAGTCGACCGACAAATGGAAAGAAAGACTGACAAGAATGAATTATTTCCGCATTCATATGGACTTGTCCGACGGTGCGCAAGAAGACAGAGAACCATTTCTTGAGGTGGAACGAGACCCTGTCCAAACGCGTATGTTGATGAATTGGAAGGAGGATCAGATGACTGTGTGGAATTGGCTGCATCTAAAAGTGGTCCATAATCTGCTTTTAACTGAGCATCCATTGTACTCGCTTCAAAAGAAATGCCGAACTAAAATGTTGAGTCTCTTCTCGCTATAGTGAACCTGTTCAACGCGCTATTGTGCATCTGCTCCCATTAGCAAGATTATTTGAATATTATTCTAAGAAAGCGTGATGAACTGGAGTGTTGTCAGGTTTACAGTGCGCAGTAGAGATTTATCTGTATGAAGGAATTCTGAGGAATAAAAACAAATTATTTTACTACACAAATGAATAAACTTTATTGTCAAAAATGCTGATGCAAACTGCGCATGACCGCGAGGGAAATAATAAACTAAGTTACTCTCCGGAAACAAGCAAGGGACAATCCAATCAATTCCGATGAAGGTCCCAAGGGCTGTGACGGATTTAATACTTATAAAATAAATTATTTAATAAATACGTAATAAATCTATTAATTAAATTGGTTGGCAGTGCCCTTATTTAATTTAAATCCATTAATTATTCCAAAATGAATTGTAGGTATTTGTGCAGTAAAAATTCGAGATTAATAAAACACAAGTATTGATGACATTTCCGCCCATGGAAAATACCCCACTAACCGGAGAGAAACCTGGGCCAGGATGGGATTCAGATAATTATAATAATTACATAATCCAGATAATAAGCATTACCATGGATTGAAACTCCCTGCACCGCAGTTGCGTGGAATAATGATGACGCACTTTCTAACTACGTCACTGGTAATTTTTGGAAAATTTTTGAAGTGAACTGGGAGTATGGATTTTTTATCTCGGTTTTTGGGTCGTGAGACTTGCGCCTCAATGGCATTGCCACTTCTAAAGAATATCTCTATTTTCTTCAGACTTTCTTCCTGTTACTTCTCGAAAGGATCACGAATAAATGTATTTTTTTCGCGTACACAATCAGAATTTTTCAGATAATTACGATGGCTGTGAAAAACTCCACAAAAATTCAAGGAAGGCGAGTTTACAGTCCTTGAGACGAAGTAAGAGTAGTTGCTTTAGTGGATTAATATTGTATTTGTAATTCTTTCCACGTATACAAGAAAAATTAAAAAAGTGCCGTGTGAATGCTGAGTCATTTAAACCCCCTCCGATGGTTAAGGGGTTAGCGGCTTGCTCACAACCAAGTCACTCACTCCGGATTCGATCCTCAACGAAACCAGACAAAAATTGTAGCTTTTCTCATTACGGTCCCAGTTCATATAGCTGTGACTACTGAAAAGCAAACATTCCTTCTATCTACCTCGTATTTCTCCTAGTATCAATAACTCTTAACTATTATTAACTACTCTACAAACCCGTCTTCGTAGGTCAGGTTGTTGCTAAACCCAGCTTACAAGTGCACCTACTATCGCTCCATGTAGCTAAGCTTGAATAGCAAGCTATATTTCCCATTTACAAATAACACAATTTATGAAAACACTCACTATTCGGAGATCACCCCTCGAAATGTATGGACACTTCCATCGTGTGCTTCATTTTCCCATCCTGGCAAACCGGGTTTTTCTCCGTTTTTTCCTTCGGGTAGAGGCGGATTTCTTATACAGGTTCTCTAGGCTTTGTCTAGGGGCAAAGTGTTTATTGTAATAATAAATCGTGAATTTAGTGTTATTTCAATTCTTATGATTTTTATACACTATACTCAAAATAATCTATAGTTCGATAATAACTTATACATGTAATTTTTTGCGTAAAATTACAAACATATTGACATTATATATGTATTATAACTCGCAGCTAACTTTTTATCTTATCTAGGAACTTATGCAAAAAAAATTTGAATCCACCTCTGCCTTAGGGCCCTTGATTGGAATTGATGGGATGGTCCCTTGCTTGCTTCCGGAGAGTAAATTAGTTTATTGTCCTCCACGTGGTCATACGCACTTTGTACTGTTTTTTGACAATAAATTTATTATTATTATCATCATCATCATCATCATTGTGAAGACCAGCCTCGGGTTGCATCATAATCTTCTCGAGTCTTATTATTTCAAACAGTTGTGCCCGGTGGAAACTAGACCAACCTCGAGAAGCTTCAATGTAGTTTACGAGTTGACAACTTAGTCTTGTAAATATGAAACATCGAATAAATATGGATAAATGTTTCTAAAAACTTTGTTGATATGTGTAGGTAATGTAATGGCCATTATTTTAATATTTGTATAAGTTTCATAAATATATGAATAGAATGTCAGATACGCTGGTTCGATGGTTCGTTCAATATTCATACATCTAGGGAAATATTGTAATTAGAAAATTCAAATACGTCGGGTTAAAATTATCTCAAATTGAAGAAAATTGTAACATCCATTCCAACTATAGTACTAGTAACGTTTTAGTAATATGTAAAATGTTTTACTTGTTATTTGTTCTTTAAAGAAAACACTCTAGGAAAGTTGCGAGAAAACTTGTTTGTATCCAATCGCTAAAACATAACGTCGCTGAAGGAACAATACCACCTAAGTGACATTTTTTCGGAAATTATTTTTTGTATCTCCATGGAAACACATGCATTTCGCATGTTCTCACGACGTACCTCGTCCAAAATCCAACAGAGTAAGCTGATGTGGTCCTCTTCCACTAAACATAACACCCCCTATTTCCACGAAATATTACTAAATGTAACTTAGTTCCACTAAATGTAACTTAATTTACTATTTCCCATGTGGTCACACGCAGTTTGCAATTGCTTTTTTACAATGAAATTTATTTATTTATTTAAAATGATGAAATCGCTGATTTCCTCTAAGGTTTTTCAGCTTTCCTGTAAAGTGTGCTTTTTGTCACATAGGCTGTGTTCGTTTCTTAAGCGACGATCAGTAACATCGAAACATGCTCTGATACTGCTAGAAAAGAGAGATTTTTATTTACGGTAGGATATCTAAGTCAATATGAAACTACTGAAGTAACATGTGGCAACGCACTGGTACTGGCACTGACCAGGAGGAAAAGGGAACGCTGAAACAGGAAGGGTCCTTGGTTCAGAGCTTCATTGAACAGAATAATTGAGAGTTAGCGTATTTGTGACGATTTACTGTACGATCGCTGATCGTCAGACAATTTTCGGAAATAGTTCGCAAGGGAAAGACAATAATTCTGGAGCCAATAGGTCAGAGGAAGTTTTTGAGTTGAAATATGCCCGAAACTGCGTATAAAAGTGAAGGAAAAGAATCATATAGCAAAATATTGACTTCCTCTTCAAAAGATGTGGAGGGTTTTAGATTTTCGTGTGTTACACGATAAAACTACACCGATCACCTTCCTAGTTGCTTTAGCCTTTTTATCTCCATTGCCTGACCTAACCTAACCTAACATAACCTAACCTATTGTGTTTGGGCGATCGATAAATCGACCAGCTCTGAGTTTCACCACTCAAAGAATTTAATATTGGGCGATATGGAGACATTTCGCGACAGGCAAAGACAGCGTTGGGGAGATCGATCCCCCACCCCCCAGGTATTTGACTTGTTTTTGTAAAATACATAAAGGAGCGCGTTAACGAACTCCTTAAATAGTTTTTAATTTGATTTACAATATCTCGGACCCTGTTCCTAGTTATCATCACCGGGATTTACATTACTTGTCACTACTTATCCTTTCCATTGTATTTCGTCCCTTATGGTAAAGGATTTTTATATGCAGCGCAATATTATTGTATATGGAAGTGCATTTCGAAAGAACCACACAAGTGCAAGTACAGGACGAAAAACAAAATAAATACTTCTGCAGCCATTAAAGTTTCGGAAGTCGAAATTATGCGGAGAGGGGGGAGCAGTTAACAAAGTTGCCTCCCCCCATCGCCCCTGGTTCGCGATGTCCATCATCTGACTTGTTTCTGTCCTCAAGATGCTTTCTGCTTGTCTCCCGTCAACCCTTCCTACTCCATGTTGACGCGGGCGTTCCTTTATCGTCTGGCGTCTTACTACGTCGTAAAATCTCGAACATAAAGCCCATGCTCGGGTGTTATAGGTGAAAGGGAAGGCGTATTCGACGCCCACCCTAGGCGGTTCCAGATTGTCTTCAAAGCTGCTCAAAATGGCGTAGAAACTTCGAAAAATGTATGAAGCATTTCTTTGAGGATTTATGGCGTGCTGGTATGATCGAATCCAAATGTCTAAATCGTGAAAAATACAAGATTGTTATCATAGATGATTCATTTTTATTGACAGTGATTTGGTTTCATCCACGCGATTATTTATGAAAAGTATGTAGAGAGTCTCTAATAAATATAGTATGTACTGAAAATTGTTCGTGCTACGAGGAACCTCATTTCTAAACTTCAGTTTTCGATTTAAACTTTAAAAATTGTGATGCGTCAAAGGACTGCGTGATATAAGGTATAAATGAGCCCTTTGATGTGGAGTGATTGCATTATTCTTACTGCACACTTTTTTTATTTACAATTATATACTTATTTCGAATTTAAAAAATCAATTACCTATCTGTATTACGAAAACTTTTATATGGTTTTGTTTGGAGTATTTGAGATGTATTTTGTTTAAAGTACTAACTTTGAAGTAATACAGTGACAAAGTGGGATAAAGTATACATAAAGAATTTATTCTTATTTTATATACATGTGTGTTAGTGAGATTTGTCTTTGTATGAATCTGCAGTCCACAACAAATAGAAATTCCTAATTATTATTTCTTATTTCTATACGCTTTGGAATATTTTGGGTAGATTAAAAGTTTTATATAATCTGGAGTAATTGTCCAGACACGATTTTGATCTTGTGCGATGTGAGTCAGTCCTATAGTCAGTTGATCTAACGTGGACGCGTATCACACTCTGTATTAACCCAGGAAAAATGGACAGAAAAAGGCGAAGTTCGACCAAAATTCGCATACATCTTAAGGTCATCATTTCAAATGAAATACCGAAAGTCCTCATCGATCCGACTTGTGCTAAAAATTTTATTCGAGGTCAGAGGTCACGAAAAACGGGTTTTCGATAATATCTCTTCATCGATGCGTTTTATGAAATTATCTACAAAAAAGTTCTAATATGTTTAATCCTCCGTTGCATCATTTGCGAGCAGCGCAGTTTTAAGAACGATGAATACACGCATACGGACTTACACTCGGAAAACTTAATACGCTTTTCTAATGTAGGTCCATACTTATAGTACTTATATTGAAAATATCGAGACACTTTGTTTTGCATTTAATTGTTAATTTTTAAAATTTGCATATTTATGTTCATAGATAAATATATTTTAATAAAAAAAGGAATATAGTTGATAATTGTGATTATGATACATTTCGAAACAAACGATTTCAAAACAAAGTAAGCTTAAAAAGGAACAACAAAGTATAAAAAATAATAAGAAATTTTTATTTACGCAAACAATCCGAATTTAACAATGAAAGGTAGTATGACAATGTTTCGGTCTGTCGCGTAATTTGCATCCCATGAGTCTGGTAATTCTTGGTTCTGGTGCGACATTAACATTTAAATTAATCAGTTTCAATTACTCCTTTCCACGCCGCCTACGAGGTAGAATACTCGAGGCATTTTTTTTATCGTGGTATCCCCGGAAGGCATAATCCCCAGGCTGTTAGGATCAAAGAAATATTCGTTTTTGTTAATTTACAATAAAATATTTTACGATTAATCAGTTCCTAATTCCACAGGAAAAATCATATTTTCATCGTGTCCTTTTTCTAAATTATCTTACAATTATAATACATTTCCAAACCATTAACTGCGTAGAGGATAAACTAAAAAATAAAAAATTGTAAAGGATATCTGTTCCAGCTTGTATATCTGACTACGTATCGCCCTCGGAAGACGTTTCTCGATATTACGAGAAGCACGTTTGTGACTCTTCTTTTCTTTTGAAGAATGAGCTGTTGACACCATTGAAAACTATCCCCCAATAAGCCATTTTGAACAGTAGTATATTCTTCAGCACTTCGTTGTTGTGCCCGGCGCACTAGTTAAGGGACGTGAACGGTCTATAATTAAATTTGGTGGGGAGATCCGAGCGATTCCTTGCAGAGAAGGATACGTATTTATTGAGCGGATGTTCATTGAAATTATTCTTTGTTCTCAGATTGTGCCATCAATGTTGTTTTGTAAAATGTCACAAGTTCGCTTCATTTGTGTTTAGCCTTTGTCAGAAGGTGAAATTGTTGTATTTAAAAGAGGAATGAAGAGTGTTAGTCTCCAGCAATAAAAGAAGTGATGGACATTCTCAGTCTTTGGACAATAAACAATCTGTGACTTTCATTTTGAATGTCGTACATGGTACACTCGTGAGAGTAGTATTGAAAAATAGATACAGAAGCCGCTACGTCTACTAAGAACCCAACTGATGCATGAAGAGATATCAGATCCTCGTTGTTTCCCAGAGAAATAACCCTGTAGCTATGCTCTCGTGAATTTTGTAATATGATAGCAACTTTACTCTCTCACATTNTTTTGAATGTCGTACATGGTACACTCGTGAGAGTAGTATTGAAAAATAGATACAGAAGCCGCTACGTCTACTAAGAACCCAACTGATGAATGACGAGATATCAGATCCTCGTTGTTTCCCGAAGAAATAACCCTGTGGCTTTGCTCTCGTGAATTTTGTAATATGATAGCAACTTTACTCTTTCTCACATTCCCGTTGATATCCCGTAAGAAAGTTATCCATTAATATCGGAGGATTAATAGTATTGGTGTGTATCCTCAATCCCTTATTTTCACTGATGTAATTGAAAAAGTTTTTGGAAAACATCCATTTCACTCCCATAGGGGTGAATTTCGTAAAATCATATCCTAGCAGACATTTTCGATAATTCTTCGTGTCACACTCTTCTCAAACCTCATCTTTAGGGGAGTGCATCTCGTGCGGTCTGAAGGGTAAATGATGTTATTGGAAATACGATAGTTCGTCTTAGAATACACAATCACCATGGACTCAGTCTTTCTACGTCTCGCCCTTCCCACCCCCAGCTCTGATACCGTACCCCTATGTCTTGAACATAATGATATTCTATTTTACAGTTCTTTTTCAACTGTAAAACTATGGATCCGATGCAATTTTTATTTTCTTATGTTTCAAAATAAGTTTTCAATTATTTTTATCTATTGACCTATTTTCATTCCTGCCCCCAAGGTGTGCTAGTGGACTTTTTCTTTCATGAGGGCTGACTTTAGACTTACGCAATATCGGGATGTCACTACCAACTCAGTGCCGCCGAAAAGGTGGACTGGTATCTCCCATGTTTGATAATTTTTTCATAGCAGCCCCTTTCCCTAGGGGCGCTGGAGTTTATACGGGCTGATTGTGGACATAGATATCTTCCGGAATGTCACAACTAATTTCAGCGGCCCTGAAAACTATGAAAGGAAAGTGCGTATAACCTATTCGGAGTGCAAGACCTTATGAGAGCACTCGCACTTCTAAAGCGCGCTGACTCGCAAATGATGCTTCGGAGGATAAAACATATCCGAACCTTTTTTGTAGGCAATTTCATAATCTATACAATTCATTGTAACTGTTTTACAATAAAACGCTTCGATGAAGAGGTAATCTCGAAAAACCATTTTTCGTGATCTTTGACCTCGAATAAATTTTTTGGAACAAGTCGGATCGATGAGGACTTTTGACATTTCCTTTCAAATTATGACCTTATGATGTGTTCCAAATTTCATCCTTTGCAATTTTTTGTTTTGTACAATGTCTGTTTTCCCTGGACTATATCTGTAACCTTAACGTCAAACGATGCTGGTTTGAAGCCCACAAAATGAGATTGGGGGATACACCTGAATTTATGGAGTGTTTCTTTTCAAATATTTGACTGGTTGCGAGTCAGAATTCTCTTCCTCTCTTTATTATTATTATTATTATTATTATTGTAGTAGTAGTATTTGTAAATGGGAAATATATATTTAAACTATATGGTAGGTTATTGTTAGTAGTAGGTTGGTCGCTGGGTTTACCAACAACTTGGCCCATATGGAGGGATTAGTAGGAGTTGTCAGTAATAGTTAGAGTTATTGACACTAGGAGATGAGGGATAGAGGAAGGAAGGTTCACTTTTAAGTAGACACAGCTACAATTTTTTTCTGGCTCCGTCGGGAATTGAACCCGGGATGACTTGGTGATGAACAAGAGCACCATCACCGGAGCCACTTCTTTCTTATCAAATAATGAGAAATGTTACAGTTCAATTTGCTAGATCTCTTGTACACTTTGTAAATTGTGTTCGAGACCTGTTTCCAAATTCAGCGACTTCAAATCTTCGTGAACATCCTCGGAAAATGATAAAGAATGTGTCTACGCGAAATAGTGGAATGGTATGAAAATGCTCGGCTTGATGTTGTTTCCTTTGAGCACACTACTCGATATCTAAATATGATTTTCCGATAAAACATAAAAGATTGATTTCAAGTCTGTGGCTTTCTCAGATGCGGGTCTCCGGGCTCAATTTGCCCTCCCCCTCCGTAAACATTATTCCATTCACGAAATAGTCTTGAAGAGGAAATGTCGAAATCAGAGGTATGCTCTTATATGTTGACAGTTAAATTTTGCAATTCCCCAGAGTTTTTGAGGACGCTTCTGAATGTGGTGGTAAAGTGGTAAATGAAGAGATGGTAAAGTCCAACGGTTAGGTGGAAGAGCAGGCCTCATGGCCTGAACCTCATAGCCAAAAGGCATAAAATAAAATAAATACAGTGAAAAAAGTATGAAAAAAGGAAGAAGGAAATAGAACTTCGTGTAGGAAATAGAACCTATAAGCCACATCTCACTCTTTTTTCCAAATTGAATTGATCGATTCGTATCGGGACGTTGAGTGCACGCTTTAGGCACATTCCAGATGTTTCATCAGAATTCGTGACGTTCCAAGTCTTGTTACCAAAACACAATGTCGAGCGTCATCTGCTGCTTTAAATTTGTATAGCTGTATTAACACTATTAAAAATGGCGAAAATTGGTGGCACAGAAAAAAATTTGAACCTACAGTAATCTTTTAAATTGCGATGGATCTCACCGCCCGGTGACAGATGAATTATGTTATGTTGAATGAAAATGGTAGACAGAACAGTGGTTCGAACTCGGAACCGCCACACCAACGCTCGGTGGAAACGTCGGCGACGGACACGAAACCAAGACAACACGTTAATGTGACTTCGATTGGTTCAGATTTTGTTTTAGACGTATTTTGATTTATAATTTTTGTGAGGTTTGAAAAATATTCGGAAGTTCCATTACCTTGATCGGGATTCCATATTTTAAAATCGGGTCTACTGAAGTGTCCTATAGGAGGGAAGCGTGCCAATGTCTGGAAATTGAATACATCGATGCATTAAAAATAAGCTCGCTTGTGACAGCTCCCGCCGTGGCGCCGGCGGATGTCTCAGGTGTGCAGCACGTGGTACAATACGACCCACTGTTACCCTGGAAGTGGTAGCTGGCGAGGAATTTCAATTCGTCTATGTTTCTGGCGTTGCTAGATGTAACTGGCCTTTTCCTTTTAGTTTCGGGAAATATAGCTCAGTGAAGATAAGTGAGAGCCAGAGGATCTTCGTGTAACATACTTCTTCGTCTTCGATAAGATCTTCTTGTAATGCTTTTAACCTTTTTTCGCGTACTTGAATCGATTTGGTGGAATTGTTCCTCGCTTTCGTCCAGAGAGAAAAGTACTCGGTTTCCTTCGCATGTCGTGGAAATTTTTTTATTGTTACAATCTCACCTTCGCAATGAAATTAAATAATTTTTGTTTTCGTCCCCACTTGTGACGTTTTCCACTTACGTGTTCACTACGACGAGACAGAAACGTCATCGCTCCATTCGAGTATTGTACTATGTAAATGGAAATATTTCCTGCACGATCCTGGCATGGCCACCTTGGTGTCTACGGTTCAGAGCAACATAAACGCATATGTGTTTTTTCAGTGTGGTCTCGTCCTTGCTTTTGTGCGCTGTGGTGCTCGTGAAAAGTTAAAGCTACCACCATGGATGCGATATCCGTAGGCGAACCCAACCTCAAATCCGTTGAGAAGAGACTCGGAGCAAGCCGGTTTGCTCTCAATGCGCTGTGATTCCGCATCGGTAGACTAATGGGAAAACCGCACTGGTGCAACTTCTCCTTCGAATGGAACACCATTTTTACATTTGGAGTGCAGTTTTGGGCACTCGGAGCAATAAATAGAAAACGCTTTTCGTGTGTTTTGAGTCCAGCCATATTTTGCTGTCGATTATGGTGAAGCCAGCCTTTGAAAACACTGAAAATAAAATAGTATGAATTTAAACGAAGATCATTATTAAAATTGTACTAGTTCAATTTGCATTTTTTTTACTTTTTTCATTTTTCTGGGTCAGTGTTTCCCCAAATGGTGCGCGAGTTCGTCACTGGACTGCCGTGATTTTTGATGTGAAGGAAATGAAATTTTGCCGGCACAGACATTCTAAGGAAAATCGTCATTACAAATCATCTGTTTTGTGCTTATGAGTTCAGTGGAGGGAATCCCTTTATTATTTATTAGTCTACAATAAATCTAGATTTTGTTAATTATTCCAAATCACTTCGAGTGACGGTACGAGTTGTGAAGAAAGTAGTGATTGACTAGGCATGACAAATTTGCTTTTGATTAAATGCAAGAATTTCGAGTGATCCGTGGTAGAGACTTCCTTCCCATTCGTATGATAGCTCCCCGTCTTTCGAACCCTCCTTTTCCCACTCGCCTAACCACGGACAGTTCCACTAATCGGTCCACTCAGGATAAAATAAGCACTTTGCACGTAAGCGCGATTTGAGATATGGTATTTTTATTTTAATAGTGAGTCAGTGTTTTTAGAAAAGTACGCCCAAAGGTTACATTTCCTGTCGTTTTGATTCCATCGCGGGACACTTCTTTCGAATTCCTTCGAGCGCAACCCCCCCCTCGCGTCACTCATTTTCACTCTCCAGTGCCCCCCTCACGCTCCAGAGATTTCCGGATACTTGACGCATCCTGATCAACGGTTCGGAATTCCGGAATGACATGAGGGAGTGACTAACCTAACTATGAGTCATAATTTATCTTCATTTACTTCTATTCACAGTTAAGAACTCGAAGGCGGAGTGAATCCTCAGAATCCGCATTAGTTATCGCTATCCCTTAGTTGTCTGACGCTACTTAAAGGTTAATAGAGCTGATAAACGCCCATCTATCTGACTGATTAGTTCATTAGTGCACCTTCCTCCAATGCTGCCTAGTGATACAGAATTTTTTTGCCATTTTTTCCCCTTCTACGTGATGTAACTGACTGGTGCGTGGTGCGAATAGGAAGAATGTGTTGGTTATATTTTTGTTACAAAAGATAGTTAACGAAATATTCGAATGCATCAATTTTCGTAATGGATTTCTTAATGAATATTTTCCTGTCAAAATAGTAAAATAGCGGCAGCGGTGGTCTAGTTGTAGCGTCTTAGCTTTCACGATCCCGCTGAGCGGTAGAGCTTGGGTTCAAACCCTCCTCGGACGAATTAGGTGAAGTTTTCTTCTAGGGTTTCCCTCACCTACTCCAGACAAATGTCGGTTCGGTACCATAAGTTCCTAGCAACCCAACATCTCTCCTTCCCAATTCCCTTACCCAAGTCCAACGGTTAGGTGGAAGAGCAGGTCTCATTGTCTGAACCTCCTTTTGCCGAAAAGCATTAAATAAAGAAATAAAATGGGTTATCAGAAAAGAGAAAAGAAACTAATTCGCAATCAACTTACCAATGCCAATTTTTTAAATATTTCTTTTATGGCTTTTGGCGAGGTTCAGGCCATGAGGCCTGCTCTTCCATCTAACCAATGGACTTGGTTAAGGGACTTGGGAAGGAGAGATTTTGGGTTGCCAAGGAACTTATGGTACCGAACCGACATTTGTCTGGAGTAGTTGAGGTAAACCCCAGAAGAAAACTTCACCTAATTCGTCCGAGAAGGGTTTGAACCCATGCTCTACCGCTCAGCCAATGGGATCGTGGAAGCGAAGACGCTACCACTACACCACCCATCGTGCTTATGTTCAGTCTTTCTTTTTTTTCCTTTTTCCTTTTTTCGTTCTTTACTGTTAAAATCGTATTGATTTTTTATGATTAACTGGAGAAGTTATGAGGATTTGTGAATTACTGAAGCTCATATTCGTGAAGAAGAATCAACACGACTCAACTCAAGAAGAAGGCATTAGGAACTTAAATTGAACTGTCAGAAGATTTGATTGCGTCACATAGTGCCCCGAAATTTGTAAAACTCTCAGGAGACTGAATTGTATATATCCATATATCTCAGCTCGTCTTTATTTGTGTCATTAGCTAGCTAGAATATCCAATCTTGTCGGTGAATTACTAATACTTGTGTGCAGCAGTTAGAATTTCGTTGTCTTTGAATCGTGATAGGTTTGTCGGAATTTTCTATTATGATATGGTTTATGAGCGGACGGAAGACGGAATTTTCTTGTGGTATGTTGTTCCTGGCGTCTACGTGTTCTGTTATTTTCTACCGCAGTTCCTCAACACGTTCAACCGAGTCATCGTAAATACAGTGGAACTCAAGTTCCGCTTCAGGTTAAATATTCTTGAAATTTTCCATAATGTCAGAAACGTTTGCTTATGCAAACCCTAGAAAGTTCCTCGCACTTTTCAGTGTGATAATCGTTTGATTCATTTTCGTGTGCCAAATATAGCGTACGTAGCGCCGGACTAGGGTTGCAAAATGCTTCAATCTGTACATGTAATACGCAGAAATTATGATACAAATTTGTATTACTATCTGAACATGTGCGAATAACTCTGACGCGGCCAAAGAGAGAATATTAAGACAGTTAAAATGTTTCTCATTCAAAAGCACCTCGGTAGGCAATTTATGAATTAGAACACGACCTATGAATTTGTAATAAGATGTTTGCTTAAAATGTGTTACAAAGAGACCCTTTTGACAATAAATTTATTATTATTTATTATAGCAATGACTTCACATGAGGGGAATGTTACTGTCGGAAGGGAATAGAGAATATAGACCTCGTGCTCCGCGTGGTTTCGAGCGTTGTTCTTCTGGGTACAACGCGTTGGGGAAGAAAGGTACAACACGGAAAATTATTAACATTAGGTAGCAAACAATACTTCTACGCGGTTAACCGGTTACGCACAGATGACAGCTGAATGTGGAAAGTCGGACACGAGGGAAGATAATGGTATTTAATGGCTCGAGGGAAGCGAGTAACGGAGAGGAAGGTTGTTGGGAAGAGATGTGAAAGGGAATGTAATAATAATAAATTTATTGTCAAAAAACAGTACAAACTGCGTATGACCACGTGGAGGACAATAAACTAATTTACTCTCCGGAAGCAAGCAAGGGACCATCCCATCAATTCCGATATGGAGCCCTAAGGCAGAGGCGGATTCAAAAGTTCCTAGATAAGATAAAAAGTTAGCTGCGAGTTATAATACATATACAATGTCAATATGTTTGTAATTTAACGCAAATATGTTTGTAAATTTACATGTACAAGTTATTATCGAACTATAGATTATTCTGAGTATAGTGTTTAAAAATCATAAGAGTTGAAAAATCACTAAATTCACGATTTATTGTTACAATAAACACGCCCCTAATGAAATAGAAACAGGACGTAGAGATAAGAAGATCACTTTTGAAAAGGTTAATTCTGTAAAGAGAAAACAAATCCCAGGTAATGGTCTTATGACCGAGATACTTGGGGAAAATAAAATCAAAATGAAAAATAAATTCCCAACACACGCGTCCCGTCGGATGCTGACGCGACGCAAACGGCAATGTCAACTCACGTGCGGGGACGTCATTGGAAATTCGTGAAAAATTACCTTGTCTCTTGCATGGGGTTTGGAATTTACTGCGGGGAAGTGTGTTTTGTCCACTATGAGCGAGAATCGCTTATAACCAGGCGCCATTGTAATATATTGGGCGAAAATACAATTACGAGATAATAACTCTTGTCCATATCGATATTATTTGTTGTTGGTTTAGGTCCGATGGGGGTGCGGGACTATAGCCCCCTTAGCTCTCGTCCCCGTAGATTCGCCACTGATTATCGAATATCTATATTAAGTAGATATTATTTTATTACGAAACATACAAACTTGCAGTAATAGTCTAACGAAGAATACTAGCAGATAAACGTCGAGAACAATACAAAGACTCAGAACGTGCAAACGAATAAAAACATAATAAACAGAAAAAGTTCGCCGGCCCAAAATATTTTCAACAACGTGTTGTGTGGCAGCGTAATTACATATATTGGCTACTTGCATGTCTGACACTGAAGCTAAAAAGAGCAGTGACTCCAACTGTAGAGAAAGTAGTTCGTTTGTGGAAATGGCACCGACGTGGACATTTGTACATAGTCACTGTTCTGGTGGTGATACTTCAGAACAAACACAGTGTTCCGAGGGTAATTTCCTAAAACTTTTAGATACTTTATAATTAATCAAATACATGAAATGTGCGTTTTGTATTATCTCGTTTCTGCCAGCGAAGGACCACGAATGCCGAGTGTCAGTAAGGCTCAGTTTTTCTGTGAGTTTACTCACTAGACACATCGTGAATTTTACCGAAATCGGAGGAACAACGTCTAGAGAGGATCCAGATCGCTGTATCCGAGTATTACAAACGCGGTTGTTAGTCGCAGAAGGTGAACTTTTCATATTTCTCAGCTATTTAAACTGAGACATGGAAATGAAAAGCTACAAATTTTATCTTGCCCGGGCATTGAACCCGGGATGACTTGGTGACGAGCGATCACGCTAACACAGTAGTCGCGGAGGGGACAATGCACGTATTATAGAAGAAAGTTATAATTGTAATTATTTAAGTACAGGAAAACAAATCATCGAGCGAGATACATTCCTTGAATGTTTTTTTTAATTTCTTGAGGAAGGTGATGAAATAATTATTATTTAGAGCATGTGATCTTTCAGTTGATACTGACGGAAGTTAATGTAAACCTTAAGTTGTTCGTTACCAGTTAATTTCATTTTCTATGAATCAATCCCACGAGTGTCCAATTAGTTAAGAACATTCCTTTTAATTATTGTACACGCCCTGGGAATAGTTTCTTATGCAAAGAGGGATTAACGGAGCCGTGTGGCATCTGCCTCGCTGCGGAGTGTGCTTGTCTGGACGTGGGTTGGGACGAGCAGCGCGGCTTTCGGCCCCGCGGATTCCTCGGCGGGCTTTGAACCTACGCCCCTCTCCCCGCAAGGTCGACGTCGTCTCGACTGCCCGTCGCCGTTTTCGACGTCCTGCAACCGGACAATCGCTTCGTTGCGATGAAGCATTAATATTCGAAAAACGTCAACATATAATATCTCTCACCAGATTACATTATTTATGTTAAATAAATATTAAATAAATTAATTCTAAAAAAAACAGTTACTAACTGCGTATTACCCCGTGGAGGACGATAGTCTTCTTGACTTTCTGGCAGGAAGCAAGGGACCATCCCATCAATTCCGATCAAGGGCACTTATGCAGAGGCGGATTTAACATTTCATCGCAATCCTAAGATAACAACAAAAATAATTCAGTAAGCGATAAAATATTAACAAAATACCAACAAATTTGTATTTAATAAAACACAAAAAAGAACACAAGTATGTATTATTATAAAATATAGATTATTCGTAAAGTATTGTTTATAAATCGTGACTATTAAATAACAATAAATTCCATGTTTATTATTTCAACAGACGCCGCCCCTAAACAAGAACCTCTGCCCGAAGGAAAACCGGAGAAAAACCCGGGTCAGGATGGGGTTACATAATTATTGTACACAACCGTGCCAAGGTTGAGTTCGTATAAAACTAATATTATTTGGATAATATGACACAATACAAGAATGCATGAAAATAATTTTGAAAGTATCAGTTATTTTGAAAGTACTACAGCAATGGCGTGATAAAATACAGGACGAATTAATTTTTATTAAAATCAATAAATTCGTTTACATTGTAGAATCACTTGTGCAGTCGGTAGTTTTTAACCGCGGATTTGAAGATATTCAATTTAATAATGTGTTAATAACATTCTTTATTTCGACAATTTTAAATACAGTGCTTTGGAAATGGGACTTACTTAGTGGTGTGATGTCCGGTCTTTCTTCCTCATAATTCGATACAGTGCTATATGTACTACGTAGAAGTTAATATGTTTATTGTTAATTAGCAAATTCAGACGTAATTTACGAAAAATGAGAAGAATGAACTCAAAACTGAAAAATCTTTTAAAATGAAGAAGAGGTGAGGCGCACAATAGAATTCGTTTGCCCAAATGATTTCCAGGAAAGAGAAATTTTGTATGCAAGTAATATCCCTGTATCTTACCGGAACAGATACAATAATTGAAACAAACAAAAAATGTACGTGACGTTCGAAATTTAGTTGTCATTCAAATCATGTATTTTTGTATATTTTTATACAAAATTCTATCTTCCTGTAAACATAAAAATATGTTTAATGTTTAAATTGTATCTGGTACAGTCCTTTGCCTTTGTGCGTGTTGTATCGAGTACAAGATTGGCAATATTTCAAGTGGCATGCACTAGCGTACTCCGACGTGACGAGCTGTATGGTGCATGATACATTGCTTAGAATAAGGGGGATGAAGGATATTCGCACTAGGTTGTCAATTAAATGCGGAAAAAAGAGGGGAATTGATAAAATTATTGAAAAAAGTGGAGATGGACATACAAGGAACATGGAGAGAACTATTCAGTACTGAAAAAAACATACCACGAATTTCAAACAATAGTACCACAAATGCTTCATATCAGGGAAGTAATACGTTAGTAGATAGTGCCAGTCTCCCCGCGGCAGGGAATCAATGCTAAGCGGCAAACTAGAAGAAAAAATTTAAGAATAAAAGGAAACAGTGTACAAGATGAAACGGAATACAGGAAACAAGGTTAATAACCCAGGTATTGTCATTTTGATCTGGTACTGGGTTCGAATGTAAATAAATAAATATCTACATATGACGCGGGAATCTATTCCACAATCTTCGATGCATGGGCTTGCTCCTTTTCCCCTCATGTCATTTGATCGGCTATCATTTGATTACAATATGCTCACTCGCAGAAATATATGCTTTAATCGTACGTGACAACAATGAATGGCAATGTTGTCCGTCTCAAAGAGTTCTACAAAAAAAATACGCGACAGCACATTTCTATCTACAAAGGTTAACCTAAAATATTGGGGGAAAAAGTTTTAAAAATTGAAGTGTTTATATTCTTCAACTTAAGAGAGTAATTCAAGTGGGTAAAAACAATCAAGTGAAATGCATTCTGTGTTTTGTGTATTTTTTATATTGTAGTATTTGTAAATGGGAAATGTAGCGTGCTATTGAAGCTTATGTACATGGAGCGATAGGAGTTAGGAGTTGGGTGGTAGGCTATTGTTAGTAGGTGGGTCGCTTATCTGGGTATACCAACAACTTGACCCACGTGGAGGGGTAAATAGAAATAGAGTTATTGATACTAGGAGGAGCTGGATAGAGGAAGGAAGGTTTGCTTTTCAGTAATCACAGCTATGTGTACTGGGACATTAAAGTGAAAAACCCCTGCGGGAATCGAACCCGAGATGACTTGGTGATGAGCGACAACACTACTACCTGCGCCACCGCTGGGGCTTTTTGTGTATTTGAATCGTGAAAATTGGACGAAAAGAATAGATTTTACACGTGTTTTATTTTTACAAGCAGCCGCCGCCGTTGTGTGGTGCCTCGAGGGGAACCAGACTGGCGCACTACCCTGCCTGAGGTGTACACGAACATAAATGTTTGAAATTTTATTAATTTAACAAATTAAATAACTATCTAAATTATCTTTATCAACATGAACATGGGTTTCTCATATCTTACGAACTTTTCTGATCTCCATTTGGCATTTCTATATATTCTGTTCTTAATTACCATAGTCAATAGATTGCACTAATATCAGCTTTGCCATGGCATATTCTGGGCACGCTCTATCTAATACATTGCACGGAAAAAAATAAGTTGGATAGCTTAGTCTAAAGTTAGCAGTGACAGCTCTCGCGTTGGCTGTCTTGCGGACAGACAGCACCAATAACTGCGACAACTTGCGCTGTAGCTGCCTAAAAGGAGTTTTCGTCTGATCGAGACCAATTTTCTTCACTGCGGAAGCTAACGCTGTTTTGTCTGGGAGGAAGAAAGTTACATCAACAGTTGTAGCTTATACGTTTTGCGCGCAACAGTTCAGCCCCGATCAAAAATCTGACAGCTACAAGAACAATTGTTTGTTCCTCACCGCCGATCTCGTCCCTCGTTGCTGTTAAATGACACTCGGCTGCGCCGCCTGCTGTGTATTCGGTTCGTTGACTCATGACTGAGGCGCAGCCTATGCAATTGTTTTACGGAGTCAAATTGACCATGGCTTTCGCAACTATGAATAGTTGTTTACTTGAACCAAATGATTCATTACTACGACTAAACGACGCCATCCTGACGTTGCATAGCCCGAAACTTGAAGTCTAGATGGCGAAACTTTACAGTGTTGTCTCGACGTCGAGCAAGCGGTACGCTGATGATATTTTAAATTTCTGTAAATGTTGGTGAATACCTAATTATTATTTTAAAATGTATTAATAATGTTATTTTCAAATGTATTAATGTAATAAGAATAAATTTGAAGTGTGTTCAAAATAATTTTTATGTATCCAAAAGTTTCTTTATTTTCTTGGTAGTTATAGATATATTTCTCGCGTTTTTAGAGATGATTACTATTTTACGTATTTACTATTCATGGAACCACTACTACGGTGCCGACCACTAAGACAGCGCAACACGAGAGAATACAAAATTATTCCGTGTCGTCGGGCTGCAGTAGCTCAGTGGTAGCGTTCGCGCCTGGTTCGAGAACTGGCGCTGTCGGATACCTGAACACGGACGTCGATAATAGAACAAGTGATTGAATAAGAATCAGTTTATTTTCTTGAATTTTTACATTTTACACAAACTTAAAATTTACTTTCACAATATAATAGGCATTTTTTTTAAATTAACTATAAAAATAAAATGTCCTTCCTGTCAGGTCTGATCAAGAAAATAAAATTGAGTGCAAGGTAAGACAATGAAGTTGTAATAAAAATGAATATCGTCTAGAAAGTCTTACGGAGAAGAAAGCATGCAGATGAGTCGACGTCGTATCAAGTCGAATCAATAATACACGGGTTGGCGGCATCCTTTACTATAGGTTTTCTCTTCTTATCTTGTAGATTAGCTATCTAAGTTATGAGAGCGAATGGCACAGAAGGACGAAAATTCACGTCATAGCAGGATGTTAGCTGAGCCTGCTTATGTGTTGTCTGTCCGACTGGCAGCCAATACATTAGCTACCTCAGCTTATGTTTTTTTTTCCTGTGTGATCCGATTGTTGAATTTTTCTTTCGCAATTCTTGCATCGCGTAGGTCTATCCCTCTTGTCACAGGCCCGATGCTTGTGTCCATCCTCTCCATAATGACCGCAAAAATCATGTCCCTCCTTATCCGTTCGAGAAAACATGGAAAGTACTCTGTCCTCGTCCCTCCATGTTGTGAGCATCAGTACGTTCTTGTATGTTCAGGTTGTTGGACGTATGTCACGGCCAGCGGATGGACAAGGAGCAGAAGCTCGTGCTGTTTCTTGTGTTCGAGCACATCGACCAGGATCTCAGTTCGTACATGGAACGAGTCCCGCCCCCAGGAATGCCGCCCGCCAGAATCAAGGTGCGTTAATCCATCTGAAGAGAGATGACTTTCTCGAATGCCGGCTGGGTCCCGATTAAGTAAGATTGACGTAACTTTGAAAATTTACAAATACTTGCAGTGAATATCATTAGAACATTCACAATTGACCTTGCTACGTTAAATTCCACCTGGACAGGAAGGAAGAGTTGGGGTATTTTAGTGTTTATTTCTACCCAATGTCGTTATGTCTTTTATTTACGTGTGTTATATTAACATTTTGTTACAGGACATAATTTTCCAAATAATATGTGGAGTTGATTTTCTACATACTCATCGAATAGTTCATCGGGATTTGAAGCCACAGAATGTGCTTATATCGTCCTCTGGCATTGTTAAGTTAGCTGATTTTGGGCTGGCAAAATCATATGATTTTGAAATGCGTCTTACATCCGTGGTAAGTTGTCTACTTTTTTTAAATTCCACTCTTTTTATAAATATTGTTGTGTGGAATGAGATCATTAGTATTAAAAATGGAGATCTGGATTCGTGCTCTTCATTTGAGAAGTATTTTGTCATAATCTCTTGATTAACTTATTGTCGGTTCTCTGATTCATAGCATTCTCTCATTGGCAAGTCCAAACTATCTGATGGATGTTCACGTTGTTGAATTTCCATTGATCCTGTTATCCGTGCACAGTAGGGTTGATTATGTCAGAAATGGAATTTCTATGTGGATTCTAGCCATAAAATACTGGGGGAAATTGTGTAACCAAAAGCTCTATGTCAGCACTGTCCAACTTGCGGCCCACGAACCTTTTTCTTCTTTTTGCGGTCCGCAAGTTCTAGTACATTTGAACATCGAAATTTTCATCAAATGTTGGGGGGCACCTTTTGATGTTCTAAGTCTATGTTGTCGGAATTTATATTTGACGTGACCTATACGGTGAGAGAAAATAAAAAATTATACTCGGAATTATCCATCGCGTACTACAATAGAGCCATTCTACGTCAAATCAACACAATTTTAATAGTAGATATTTTACATAACCATCTCAGATTTTGATGAAATTTTGTACGAAGGTAGCCATCTTAAATATTAAGGAAAGTACGTAGTATTTTTGGAAAACGTTTCACCCGTTTGGTAGTTACAACAATGTAAAATATAAACAAAACGCCCCAAAACGGCTCTACACAAAACTTTTGAATTACTCTGGAAGCTCGAGATAGAGAGCAGGTAGAGGTGTCTTTTACAGCTTATTTAATGATATTTACAATGAGAACGACATAGGTCAAGGAGGAAAAAAATAAGTTGTTCAAAATTACACCTTTGATTTTTAATTTATGAAAGTGGGCCGCTTTGAAAGTTTTCAAATTTTCAAATTAATACTAGAAGTAGTTTGTAGCCTTGTTAATCATGTGGAAAAACAAGAATGTGGAATGGAAATAGGTTTAGTGTTAAAGCAATAAAAGAATGTAGGTTTCTTGCCGCGTACCGCGTGCGGAACTAGAATTTTTCAGTTAATTCTTGCCGTACACTATTATTACGTGAAATATTGCTCCAGTAATTTAATGCAATGTATATATTGTCAAATAAAGCTAACTTCCCTGATGATTTCAAGACAGGATGCAGAATTGGTTCTTGCCTAATTTTTCCCCTTTTTCATTCCTTACAAACTTCGTCAAGATAAAATGTTGGTTATTTGGAGTTGATTACTTCTGGATATTTCAGGTTGTGACTTTGTGGTATCGCGCTCCGGAAGTTTTGCTTCTTCAGACGTACGCTACGCCAGTCGATGTTTGGTCGTGCGGATGCATGTTTGCAGAGTTATTTCGCAAGAGGCCTCTGTTCATGGGGAAGTCCGAGCCCAATCAACTTGATCAAATTTTCGAGTGAGTTTTCTGTTGCACAGTGGTATTGCATGAAATATACTAGTATATGTCTCTGTGATTCGTGAAATTCTCTGGTTCCTTATTTACTGAAATGTTTTGTAAATGAGTCCGACTTTCAAAATAAGATTGTACCCTATTTTGTACGTGCCCAATAAATAAAATACACCTTTTTTGAAAGCTAAGAATAAAATGATAGTTCATTCTAAAAGGAAAAGAAATAGTCCAAATTGTAAAGAAACTAAACATTTTCTTTTAAGTTATCTTGTTCGTTGCTCCGTATTTTATTCTATCATCTTAAAGTATTTTAAGTTATCTGAGTAGTATATATTTCTTTTAGGAATGTTTAATGTTTCACTTTAGAATAACTGGAACGCCTCCAGAAGAAGATTGGCCGGAAAGTTCTCCTCTTCCTTGGAGTTCTTTCATTCCGAGGCCTCCGTCAAAGTTGGCTGTTTGCGTCCCGACGTGTTGCAGTTTAGGAGTCGATCTGATGGAGGTGAGCCATAAACCTAAAATCAACTCGAAAGTGTTGAATTGAAGCATTTTATCTCTATGTACAGAATGTCCCAGAACTCCTCATACATAACTGGGGGGATTATAGATCACATTAATAAGAACTACAAATTGCTAAGGTACACGTGTTTAGAAATATCTCCCGAAGGAGATAAAATGACAGAAAGATAGAACAAGAACACAAGACAAAAAGTTTTGTAAAGCGAATTGAAAAAGTGACGCAGGGGTTTCAAGTTCTGTCCTCTGACAGCGATACAGGCTCTCATGTCGTATGGATTGACAAGTGTTTTCTACCTGGAGTCTCGCGAAGCCACTGGAATGTTACTTAGCAATTCTCTTGCAATTCTGGCTAAAACATGCTAAACACATCAATGGTTTATCGCCTCCTCTTTTCCTGGGAATATTTCCCGAGAATATGGTACCAAGGTTGATGAAGCATTTTCCCATAGTATTATGCTAAAATAAATCTAGAAGTTGAGGTAAATATTTATCCGATCGCAATTTCGTCCTTCTTTGCAAATTTGCCCGAAACCATGGAAAGGTTTACAAATGTAAAACGAAAGATATGACTTGGAATAGATCTATTTAGAGAAATCTTTTATTCAGGTGTCAACGTGGCTCAGTGGGTAGAGCGCTGAGTTGCTGGCTGGATGGCCGAGGTTCGATCCCCGGTAAGATGGGAATATTCATCACACCTCAACATCCAGACTGACTCCCTGGCCTACTCAGCCTGCTGGAAAATGAGTACCAGGAACTATTCTGGGGTCAAACCGGTCGGAGCGAGATGCTGACCACATCTCCTTTCTAGTGCCGAGGTCAAGTAATTGCGGAGCTCTATCCTCCGCAAACCCCTTGGGCACCTTCGGGGTCTGTTCAGGGATAGTTTGACTTTTAACCTTTTATTCAATCTTATCGGTTTATTAATGCGAGGAAGGATTCGGTTATTTATATCCCTAATGAAATGATTACATGAATTGCGCATTTACATATTATCCGAACTATTTTCTTTTGTTTTCTCTCATGAGTGTCGTCAGAAATAATACCGAACCGTAAAAGGGGATAAACATACGCAAAGGGACACCTTACAAAATAACCATAGCTCAATTCGCTCAGTTTGGAATTCAGACCATCATTATGGCAATTGCATTTGAGATTGTCTTGATTTTTTTTGTGGGGCTTTACGGCTCATGTCGACATCGAGGTCATTAGAGCCCTAAAAACTTGTACAGGTAGGGAAAATGCACTTACGCACTAGGGAGAGCCAACATGACTCTCCCCGCGTGTGGGACTCGCCGAACAACTCAACCATAAAAACCCTCCTGAATTACAACTCAAAACTCAAATGTCAACATATCTCAAAAAATCTCAACATAAAAAAGAAGAAGAAAATGGAAAATGAAAGATACCCTAGCCCTAATAGCGTCGGGATCGAAAAGAACAAGAGGAGACCAAGGAATGTCAGGAAAGAGAAAGGAAGGAGCCTTGCACAAGTAAGTGGAAGTAATGCCAGACTCAGCTCGGGGCCCCGTGTTTGCCAAACACGTACTTACTAGATGTAAGTCCCTTGGGGGGATTGAGATTGTCTTGAATATTAAGACTTAAGAATTTTGTTTCTTCGACAGTTTTTATTTGGCTTTCGTTTACATTAAGTTTATAATACCTGTGGAAGATATTTGGATTTTCTACCTATTGTAAAAAGACATAGGTAACATGTTGCCAGTGTTAACAAATGAGGCGAGTGGTATTAAATCAAGAGGACAGGTTGGTTAAAACTTTGTGAGCGTATACGTGCTTTTAGAGTAAATTAGTGTCATTAGTAATGAGCACCAATTTGCCATCTGATGTGGAGGATGACATATACTTTACGTTCAACAAAAAGAGAATATGATCTGTAATAGAACCCTACGGAACTCCGGAAGAGGCTTAGTTTGTGGGTAGCAATGCTGGAGTTCTTGATTTTGAGCATAGGAAAATATAGATTGTTATTTATCTTTTGAGTAGGAAGTTATTCATTGTTGCGCTAGTCACTTATGCAACTTCGAAAGAAGAACTTTGTGATCGGTGATATCGAATGCTTTACAAGGATCAAGAAAAATTCATTGAGAATTAACCTTCATTGATAATAACCGTAATATCGTAGTGACACACAGTTAACACGTGCCCAACTCTTTGATCTTTATATCATCTGCAAAAAGAAGACGATTAGATTGGATGAAACGAACAAAATCATTAATCAAGTCATTAACAAAATAGCAGTTCCAGTATAGAACCCTATAATACTCTACAACAGCGCTGTGCAACTTATCTTTGCCCGCGGGCCATTTTCTATTCACTCTTGATCGACGGGACCGGCACGGGATGGGGTTTGGCAAAATGTTGGACGGGGAATGTAACTAATGGGTCACATTTATTTATTTGTAACGCAATATTTTGATTCTTATCAACAAATTTCTATTCATTCAAGCTGGAAAAATTAAAAAGTATATTTGTTTATGTTTTAAACTATTTTATTTGTTTAACATTGTAATAAAATATTTTCATATTGTAATGTATGACGGGGTAATTTCGTATGTAATTTTGTATTTCCTCTTACCGGACCTGCCACGTAATGTATTAATTCTGACCGCATAGACTTATAACACTAAGTTGTGCCTTTCAACGTTTGACGAAAAATTTGTTGTAATATGAAGTGTAACTCATGGGTCGCCAGTTGGACAGCGCTGCTCTAAACGTTGTCACAAAGAATTTAGAAGAGTTTGAAACAAATCTTTCGTACAGATGGTGTCAAGCAGCGTGAAGCGCATCTGCTCACTTGAACACGTGGTGCACTCGCTCTCCAAATTCGTAGGCTTGTTGCAGAATCTAAATCGAGATCGACGCCTACAACCGCTTATTCGTAACCAGTGACGGATCTAGACCATAATGAAGGGGTGGAGGGGGGCTAACCGGGGTGCATTTTTGTTTGAAAATTATGTTTTTACAACGAAAGTTTTATAAATATTACCTTTAAATGAATGAAATAAATAATTAATTAACAATCTGGTATTACGGATAACAATTATTTATTAAAGTTATTGATCTGGTAACACTTAAAGGTATGCCATNGGGGGGCCAACCCCCCCCCCCCCCCCATATAGATCCGCCAATGTGCGCAACTGGAAATCAAGTGGCTGCTCAGCACCTTTTAGTTGTTGCAGTGACGTGTTGATGACATTTTCCAAGCTGTGTTTTGATCTCGGTGTGGCATGAGTTTGATACGTTTGTGAAGTCATGGGTTTACACAGCGCACTTACAGGGCTCTAATGACCTAGACGTTGGCAAGCCCTAAAGCTTCAATTTGAAAATAAAAAAAATAATTAAAATATAGCACATGTTTCCTGGGCAGTTGAATCATGGAACTCAGGAAGCCTTGAATATCCAATTTTAGATTTGCATTATTGTGTTATTCCTTGCACACTGCTGAAACAAAACTCAGAAACATATATTCAGAAATGCGATGAACCAGTTTTGGTTTAGCACGAAAGTAAAATAAAAGTGAGGCCAACCATATATTATCAATCATTTATAAAACAATTAAAACATATTATCAGCTATATATAACATTGTAATGTCACCAAAATTATTGAAGTACATTATAATGTCAAACTCCAGGTTAGCTATACATGGAGACAAACCGAGATAAAGTTTGATTATATTAGATAAATACCCTAGCGCACCTTCTAAAGAAAATCAGTTTGGGAACAAAAAGATCACAACAAAATTTAAATATCATTCGATGGTTTAATGATGTTTAAATTAAACCATCGAATGATGTTTAAATTTTGCTTTTCCCCTTTTTTAGTACTATTATTTGGAATTTGATTTAAAAGATATTGGAAATAAATATTAATTGGGAGATATTCTTCTTGTTACATCTTCTGATGGTTTTTGCAATTCGCAACTGTGCTATGGCAGTGTCTTGTGGGATTGTATCTGCTTTTACTCTAATGTTGAATAATTGTTTGTGACAGTGATTTTATGAAAATTTTGAGAGCAATTAACTACTTTAATTACAACTTGGTCTTTCAGATAAATTAATTTAAAAGTTGATTGATTGTGTTTTTCAGAGAATGCTGAAACTGAATCCAGCAGAGAGAATAAGTGCATCAAATGCTTTGAACCATGCATATTTTGTTAGTGATGGATACATTCGACCTCATGTTAGTGTTGGACCTGCAGTACCAAACCCTCCTTCTAGCAGAGCCACCCCTCAAAGTACTTCTGGTCACAATTTCTGAAGGTTAGTGAACATTGTTCTCAAAAACAAGGTTCAGGAAAATAAAAAACAAGTGGGAGCGCCTTATAATTATTTCATTGGAAAAAAAAGATTCTGGGGAATTAATAGAACAAAGAACTACAAAGTATTCATTCATTATTAGTTAACAAAAATCATTTATGCATTTAATTACGCATCTTGGGATTTATTATTACAAATGCAAAGGAGTTGTGATGTACACAATAAATATGATGAGATCATTTTTCACAGATCAGTATATTTGTTTAGAAATAGGACAGGAAAGCGTACTGCTACAATGTACAAAAGGACGTTCGAAGGACGTTCCAAGGACATTTCAAGGAAGCATTTGTAGAGATATTAGCATCCCAAGTAATTGAAGTAATAGTAAGTGAGGATGGTATATGTGTTGTGTATGAAACAAAGGAAAGAGGATTTATATGCTTGAACTATGTAGATCACAATGTACAAGAATAAGGTTGAAAATAGTGCCTACAAGAGCAGCAGCATTATGGTTTGGAACAAGAACACCATGTTGTAGAAATCCATATTAGAAAGAAAGACATTGAAAATACTATGTTGTTCAAAATATCTTGGAATAATGCTCGATGATCACTTGCTTTCTTCACAAATAAGGTTATATAGATGCCTTGCTGTCTCTTCCTTGTTGGATTTTGCATAACCTTGATCCTACAGAATTAAGTTGAGCTTGATATGGGAACAATAAGACCTATTTTTAGCTATTGAGCCAGTGTATGGGCATTTTAATAATATACCTGTTGAAAGAAAACTGAAAAGCATCAACATTACTAGCCTTGCAGGTAATATTGAGGATTATGACAATAGAATTACATCCGAATGAGTTAAAGTTCACGAATGGTGAGAAATTATGCTTGCATAATATGTTTTGTATAACGTAAGAAGACAATAAGTGTTCTAAGAAACTAAGAAACATGTTAATTGAGTGCTGGCAGATCAGGTAGAAAAATGCATCAGTAATAAGACAAATGTATATTACTTCGTAAAAAATTTGTATAAGAAACCAATAATTAACTTGATCATGCAACTATTGTGGCCTTGGATGTTTCTTTATATTGTTGCTTATGTGATTTCTTAGATATGAACTTGCATTAAATGATAAGAATTAAATCCTGAAAGCACAATGCAACTTTTGTGTGAGCAAGACCATCTTTATATTTGTTTACATTACATCTTTGTGTTGCTACACAATTTGCCATTATTTCCTCTTTCTTAGTTTCTGTCTAAAACAAAAGGAAGCATAGACAGTTAAAGAAAGCTATATGCATTGCCATTTGTCCTGATTGTCAAAATTACTTAATCTTTTGAAAAATTGCTCTGAGCAAAAAACAAAAATTAGTGCCATGTGACATGGATGGACAATGTGACAAAAGAGAGAAACTCTGAATGCACATATATGTATGGAGATTTGGGAGAAATTATATGGTATACAAGTACCACCTATATTTTGCATTGATGTCAAAAATTTACAGAAAGATTGTAGGTAGATAAATAATTTAAATTCGTAAGTTCGAAATGTATCATGTGGTAACCTTAGTACATGCTTGACCTTGGTTCACTTCCAGTGCATAGAATGCACAAGCTTAGGAGTCCATGAAATTTTATGACCTACAGATGTCTGTACATTTTTCATTTTCGAGAAATAGGGAATACATGAAATGGTTGCAAATATGAGGTAAGCAGCGTACCCTACAATGGGTTAAATTTCTCTAAATTCATCAATAGTAGGTACTAAAGGTGGGGAAAAAAAGACAAAAGCAGCGTAATATCAGGGTAGTTTTTAAGCTTAAATAACGTAAATTATACGAGACCCTATTGCTGTGCCATATGCTATTATTGCGTTCATTAGAACTCCATTCAGCTTATATTGATCATCCAAGTATTTTATTTTGTTTGTGTATTTATCAGTTGCTCTTGTCTGGTGAGAGTGATTAAACTTGGGTCTTGTTTTTAACTGTTATATTTCATGGCAACCTGGTGCAGATGATGGAGGCAAGAGTACTTTTTCATCCTTCCTGCACACTTGCACCCACTTACAAATCACCTAATTTTATAAATTTAACATTGGTTTACATGTTAATATGAATATTATATTCTGATTTGATTTATATAAAACCTAAAAGCCGAGGAACTGTATACATGGTCTTCATTATTCCTTTGGTTTGATATATTGTGGTTGTAAAAGTGAATTTTATTCGTAAAATTTACTAAGTCCTAAGAATAAAGCATGTGATAGCAAATTTTTTTAGTGAATTAATGTTTTGAAATCAGTCAAAGCAGGGGAGTTACAAAATATGTGGTTCAGGCACCCAGTAATGAATGGAGCTTCAAATCAACATTGTTGATTTTTGTTTAGTGATTTTTTTATCTAGTGAATTTAGTGTTATTAAATACATTTTACAACCTTCATATGAACTTTTCACAATATTTATTGTGATAGAGTTGTAAATATGCAATGTTTCAACCCTTGTTTTTGTCCTTTTTCAGGTGTTCTAGAATTGTTATTTCCATTTAAAGGTCACAAAATATATTTAACAACTTTAGGAAAGGTATGCTTGTAAATTTGAATGTTGATGTTACCCAAAGTCTCATTTTCCAAGAAAGAAATGAGAGTCAATCAATTCAATTCTCATTAGATATTTCACAACCATTGAAACAGAAGTTTGATCAACCTATTTTATTAACACTTCATGTCAAGTAAAAAATGGTTTCACTTAATGATGATGACCAGATCTCTTTTACATTGCACCCAATACCATATGGTATTTGGTATAAATGAAAAAAAGCAAGGTTACTTTCTTACAATTGTGTGTTTTCACTTATAATTTTGACAATGCCAAAAATATAGTTTTCAGTACACACAGAAGTACAACCATTTCATTTGAGTGGCAGCCTGAAGAATATCATGCTGTAATTAGACTGAACTTTCACTCATGTTTATAGGTGAACCATAAAGTTTATGAAAAATACTCAACATTCGTGTTGTTCCATTTATTTCCATTCTACATGCATTGTTATGTTTTAAAAGTAATCACTATTCTTGAAGTAAATAAATATTCGTCTTTTCAAAAGCCCCTCAAATTTCATTTTCTTAACTCCCCAAAAATCAAGCACCCGTCATAATACAGCATTATTAAACAAATATTCACTCCAAGGATAAATTTGCTTCTTCCTTTCCTGATAGGATTAGACAAATAATGTCAGTGGCTTTTGTCCTTCCAAATCTATTATAATAAGTTATGAATTAGAGTTGGACTCAATTTGATTCATTGAACTTTTACATCTCTTGTCATATGAGGAAAAGGAATGCTTACAGAACAGTATTCAGGTTTACTATGGCTCTACCAAAGAGATTAATTGTGAGAGGTTACTCGTCTTTTCTGATTGGTTGCACATTGTCATCCAGTAATTGTTTTCCTTCATAGCAACTGAGAATGTAATCGATTTTCATGTTTCTCAGTTGTTTTACTCATCTCGTGTGGAATTCTGTATGACTAACGACCACTGTCTACATTGTCTTTTCTCACAAGTGTCGTAGAACATTGTTACATTAATAACTTCACAAGCGTTGTACAATTCTGAATAAGTTGATTCTCTTCATATAGTTTCTATAGTCCAAGTATTTGCAAGATTCTTTGCAGTTGAGCTTAGCTATGAAGAGATAGAATAGCATTTGGCTTAAAGAGCTAGTATGCTAAAAGCATAGTGTTATGAGTACACCCTGAATAAAGAACATGAGTCTGGAAATGGAATTTGTATTTGGGGTCCCAAGCTGTGGGTTATTGCTTTTAATGAAGTTGTTTGGAGCTTGTGAGGTCCAATTTCTCAGGTATCAGGTAAAACAGAAATGTTGAATCTAAATTTTAATGAGGAAAATTTGAGAAATGTTTTTGTTATGGCCCCATTTTCTGAGCCTCTGGAGTGGAAAAAGTTTGTATCCCTTTGCTTGCTGACTGTCCCTATGACAAACAAATATATAACTTCTGTCCCATCGTCTTGGATTTTGGGGAGGGGTGCTTATATGGTCGAGCAATGGAGATATGGTATTACTGTTGCTCATATTGATTGCGGGTTTGTGGCTAGGGGGAAAAATGTTTTGAGCATCCGTAAAGGTTACAAACTTATTAAAATGTACACTAATTTTCATGCAAGAAAGTAAGAAATTTACATTTAAGAAATGAAACTCCACTTGTTATCCAATTTTTTAAATTAGGATTTTGGGGATGTCAAATAAATTACATTACACAAAAATTACCATTTTCATCACTTAGCTTTTGTTTTTGGAAAATATGGGGACAAATTTTGATACATTGATTTGTTCCTAAATGCTTTGTGTTCTCACTGAGTGGTTGAGTCAAAGAATTACAGTGACAAACTTTAAGGTTAAAATGCGCCCTGTATAATGTAGCATGTTGTAACACCAAAGCTAACAACTCTCTACCCAATTGTAATGCAGTTTAACTGTATTACGAAAATTCCCATCCCCCCTGGGTTGTCGTCCATAATTTATGAACAGCCTCTTTGTGACAAATTTGTTCCCCTCTATGTTGAACTGTTTTTAAAATATTGGTGTTTTACACATGTATTATCTGTGATTCATAAAAAATTAATTATCTTGTTATAATTTTCAGGGAACCCAAATGCTGTTTGATGCATTGTGAAGACTGTTGCTCATCTGTTTAGAGCTATTTGTTAAAAGGAGTAATGTTTTGAAATTGAGTTGTGAGGTATGAGACCAGGTGCGTAAGATCGTATTTAAGTTTTACAAACTCATGCATTTGGTAATAAACATGCATTCATTTGCGATGTAGCTCAATTCAGTTGTGATGACTTTGTACTGGCAAATGGAAAGTAATATTGTTCATTCATATTTATTTCCCAAAAATAATCTGTCTCATTGATAACTGTTGGTTGTGGACATGAAGTTTTGTTTTTGTTAAACTCCTGAAATATTACAATTCCATCTTATCAGAATTGTGAGATGTCTCCAAACCTAGTTTTCTTCTAGTAGTTTCAGTTATCTTAAGTCTCATTTAAGAGGTCTGTGAAATAATGTAGATAGTGTAATAAGTTAATATTTAAAAACATTATTTAATAACTTATTTTTGTGCTATCTTCTATTTATTAGGAAGAGTAAATAAGAAATACAGGTGATCATCTGAATGTCACAATAAATGTGTGTCTCTCATTCGTATGAAGTTATTTTGTACGTATACAATAAGAATGCTGTAAGATATTGAGTGATGGAGTCAGCATGGCTGAGTTACTGGTTGGATGGCCGGGGTTCGATCCCCTGTGAGGTGGAGATTTTTCATCACACCATCTCACATCCAGACTGACTCCCAGGCCTACTCAGCCTGCTGTATAATGAGTACCTGGGTTTATCCTGGGGTCAAACCGGTTGGAGTGAGATGCTGACCACATCTCCTCCTCCTAGTGCTGTTGTCAAGTAATTGTGGAGCTCTACCCTCCGCAAACCCCTTGGGCACCTTCAGACCTGTTCAGGGATAGTTTGACTTTGATATTGAGTGATATACATGATGGAGTTCACAATAAATGTTTGAGAACCCTCCCAATTAGTTTGCCTGAGGTTTGATGCTGTCTGCAAACGTTTTACATTTGTGATTGTGATAAAAGGTATTAAAATAGATTTGTAAATCAAAATAGTTGTGGACAATTACTCTGTGACTACAACATTGCATTATTTTTATCACGTTTAGTTGTTAATGGTTCTTGTTAGTGTATTTTGAAATTACCTACACTGAAGCAATATTTGCTTTCCCCATGTAGTAATATAAGTTTGATCAATAATGTGATTAGTTTTCTAGAGCATATTTTCAAATGAGTTGTGAGGGTGATCATGTTGTGTGTGGAGGAACTATGTAAGATTATTTGTTTATATTCATTGACTCCTTTGTATTTTTACTTGCTTGATAGTTTTTTTCTGAGAAGGAGTGTTTCTTTTGGTTGTTGGTGTATATAATTTCTGTGTGTGTGAATGTTGGTGTGTGTATATACTTGTCTATTTGGTTGTGTCTATCTCTTTTTCTCATTTACCTCTCTGCATTATTTCAATGAATTATTCTTATGGACGAATAACTGTAATATAATCTTCATTAGATTTCATTAAGGAGTAATTTTGTGTGAATTGGGGTAAATGTTATCATGTGACTGGAAAGTATTGATAGAAACATTGATCAGTACTCAAATGACTTTCTCAGATATCCCTAGACATTCTCTGTGATCATAATTATGATGTTGACGTTGACGAACTTGTGAGTATGAATTGTGATTCAGAGTTACAATTTGAAAAAGACATTGAAATTGTTGCCACCTATACACTGTTGCTTAGGAACCAATGTTAATGTGTTTGGAGTTTTATCATCCGTTCTCTGAAAGATAAATTCCTAATTATTAATACTTGGAAAAACTTGGAATGTTCCATTTTTTCTTTTAGTTATTAAGGAAATAACATCAATTCCAAATATATTTTTGTGGAGGTCAGAGAACCACTGAAAGACTGTCTTGAAGAGAAAATTGTTTCACCTCTGTCAACAAGTTTGGTTGGTTACAATGTCATTATGGACCTAATGCAAATAACAATATGTGTGATATTTCTTACATTTTTTTTACTTGAATATATATCTCATTATGGAGAAAGTGATTTATTAAATTGGCTTTAAATTACTTATGTATAATAAATTATTAGCAATATTTACATTACAGGTATTAGTGTTACAAATGCTTGCTTTTGTTTCATGATTTGTTTCTGAATGTTTCATGATTCTCTCTAATAAAAAAGGAGCTGTTTGTAGGAGTGATGACTAGGAGTTACATATTTCTTCAGTCCAACAAAACTTGGAGTGACACACCATATAACTAAGAAACAGGCTAACTTTTGAAACAGGCCCATAGTCTGAAGTTTATTTGTTTTTGGGAGGAGGAGCAAACTTCTCACCAAAAATCAATTGGTGTTAACTTCAAAGATATTTCTTCCTATATTTTGATTTTTTCTATTGTTTTATTCATGTTGTTTATTAGTTAACAAATTGTAAATTAACTAGATTTTAAACTGTTCAAATGTTCTATCCCTCAAATACAACCTTCGATGCGACAAAGTCGGAATGACTTTTCACGTAGCACTCGCTTGAGTTGCAATCTGGGGTTGTAATTGAGGGTTAAATGTGACAAGTACAAAAATATTTGGTATTGCAGTGTGTGAGGAGAGAGCTCCCTTCTGGCTATGTGCCTGATTCAGTATCGCACTTAATCTTATACTTCTTCAGTTTGACGTGGTTGTGAGAAATGTTTGATTCTTCTTTCCCTGAGCAATGTGTGTCTCCTAGTCAGTCATTCTTGAATTGAAAATACTCATGAGTAAAATAATATAGAAGTATGAAGAACCCCAATATTTTGGGTAGTGCGTATTACAAGGAATTAACATATAAGCCATTTATGTGATTTATTGTTGAGTTATCATCTGGATTGGGTCTTTTGTCTCTTAAACAAAGATTATGTTGCTGAAAATAATTTGGTAATCATTGCTTCTTGGTAGTGTGATTTCAGTAATGTCAGTTTAGTATTCCTTATAAAGGGTGTCTATATTTCCTGAAAGTTCCAAGAGTACTGAAAACGCCTCAAAATAAGAAATGTGATAATGAAAAATTTTAATCGTGTAAAAAGTATGTCCATTCTTTCTACATTACTTATTACAATTTCTGGAATTAACTTCTATAATTATCTTTTAATTAAATTTTTAGACCTAATCGTAAGCAAATGCCAAATTCTGAACTTTTTTTCTTTTTTTCTTTTTGTAAAATGTATGTGAAGTCACAAATTTATCTTAGAAAGTTACTGTAGTCTTGAAATTTACTCTTAGAAAATCTGTTGACACCCTTTTCAATTAATCAATATTTGTAGGTTATGAATCACTGAGAAGATTTTTGAAGAAATTACCTATTGTGATATTCTTTAAGAAACTGCCAAGTTCATTACTTTGTCTTGTGTAGATACTTTTATTTGTATATATTTCTATTTGTTCTTAAAAAGGAATGGGATTTTCAGTTGTTACCAACTTGTTTCAGTAGAAACTCTGTGATACTATCAATCATGATATATTTATTTATGGGCTGTTGAAGAACTTGGAATTCCAGGTTTTTCATTACCAATATAAAACAGGTAAGTAGTTGAAACAGTTGGGTTCATATTTTTTGGGTTTTGTTTTTTATGGTTGGCATCTTTTATTCCCTTGCAATCTCAGGCGTTTTTTTTCTGCTCTTTCATGTATCCATGAATTGTATTTGTTTAGAATCATGTTTTGCATGAATAATGAAATCCAAAGATCACATTCATTTAATTTAAGAATCCTTTTATTTCTTGTCTAGTTTTGGTACAATATTGAGATTAAGAGTTTGATTATGAAATACCACTGTTATTTAGTGCTATTTTTATCAGCTACCATTCCAAATATATCGAATGTGCCATTAGTACTTATTTGGCTGCAAATGCATTGCAAATAATCAAAATGAGGAATAACTTTCTAATTAAGTGATCTAATTATGAAATTTAATATTCCATTTTCTGTCAATTTGATTTTTTTTTCATTACAAAATAAGATGCTATAACATTTTAATTCTATGGACACGAGTACTTTAAAGTAGACTTAAGTCTTCTGTTTTTCTTGAATTCAGTATAGATCATATATTTTGTTGAGGTTATTCATAACACCTTTCAAAGAACAAAATGAATTTTGAACAAAAAGGAAATGGTTTTACAAATCAATTGATGTGTCAGTTTTTAATTCCAGTGTTGATATAGTATTGTACCTGTACTAAAAAACTTGTTTTTTTATTTCATGTATTATTTATGGGGCTAAGAAATAATAGAAGGAACAGTTTACTTTTTCTTTGATTTGTGTTTTACAAAATTTTGTAATATCTTAAAAAATTAAAAAGACAGTTGTCTTCCTCACAACTACATTACCAGTTTTAAAGGTTTGTTCGTTTTTTTATACACAACTGAAAAAAAAGTATTGAACATGAAATGTGATACATAAATAGATCTTGAAGTGTAATGTGATGATGTCAAATGTAAAAATATAGATGATTTGAGAAATAGAAGAAAATATATTTCATTGTTTATACTTATTGGTGAATATTTTCCGAAACTTGATACATTGGTTTCTTTGAATTTATACTTGTTGGAAGTTATTCATTACCATATTGCCTGGTTTATTGTAACCAAGTTAAACAAAATAAATTGTTGCTCATTGAAAGTGAAACTTGATTTGGGTTTTTCAGTCAAAGCTTTGTTGAGCTATATTAAATTATATGAGTGAAACTGTATTATTTGTTTAATGCTTTGTCAAGATGTTGAACTGTTGCATTCCAAGTCTATCTATCTTATTGAGACCTTCATCACATAGTAGTACAAAAGAGTATTTCTGACCCTCAGCTTGAAGGGTTATGGACAACTAGTGAGATGCAATTATTGTGCATTGTTTGAAACAATACAAATAAACTTACCAAAATATATCTTCTATGGTTTCCGATCAAGTGTAAAGGTGTTTTTCTCATGTGTTATATTTCATATCTTCCTAGTCTTGAATGTTAGAAATAAACGTGTCTGAAGAGGTTCAGGGGTATTCGTAGGTTGGGGATACAGGACATCAATTCCCCTGAAATTAAAAGAAATTTGTTATTTTGGTTTTTCTCCTAATATTTGTATGTCAGCATATACACACACATGTATAGTATAATAAACACATATACATGTATAATATATTAACACATTAATAATGTGTGTGTGTGTGGGGGGGTATCCTCCATCGAAATAAAATCCTGGGTATACCTCTGAAAAGATTGATGAGTAACTGAGGAAAAGTATTTTCATTGTAATCATTTCTTAATGCAATTTTGATTTAAAGGATAAAAACAAGTCTTTTTTTAAGCAGGAATCTTCATTTTCTGGAAAGGTTCCTTGGTGTCATATTACTAATGAAATGATTAGGTTATCACAAAGTGATGGTCTTNAGCAGGAATCTTCATTTTCTGGAAAGGTTCCTTGGTGTCATATTACTAATGAAATGATTAGGTTATCACAAAGTGATGGTGTTCTGCATTAGCCAAAAAAAGTTTTACATTAAAAAAAATTTGTCTTATGAGAGAAGAATAAAATAAAGTTAATTTGATTTTTATTGTAATGAATTGGAGTCAACATTCCTTAATCTCAATCATATTATTAAGTTAATGTTCTGTGTGTTGCACAGTGAAGTACTAGTGTCTCTGTGACATACTAATTAAAGTTTCATTATATGTCAATTTATACTCATAATAAAGGTTTTTACCAATTTTTGTATTTATAAATAATCTAGTCTTCCTATCTAAATTGAAGTTTGAAATGGATGGGTTTTAGAAGGAATCCAGGGTGTGTGTTTACTGATGTGAACATTACTTAATTTTTTTGGTTACAACTTTAGGTATGTTAAAAAAGTCTTATTACATTACAGTTATCAGCACATATAGTTGAAGACAATTCTTAAGTCTTAGGATGAAATTGAGAAGCAATTTTAAAACAAATTTTTACATTTACTCTTTTTATGTCTTTGATCAATGCTCTTGAAGGTCGGAGCAATGTATTTCATTGAAAACTGTGATATTCTGTATCCAAAAATTTCAAAAAATCTATTGTAAGAAGTGAGTACGGTGTTCTATGAAAATGGAAGTTTGGGAATATGTTGTCTGTGAGACTCATTGATTAGAATTGGTAACTGCATTGCTGCTGTGCTTGTTTCCCACAAGGAGAAACATTTGTGTTATCCATTGTCATGGTGAAAGGGACTCCCGGAAGCATTAGATTTACACCACAATTAATTCCCACTTTAAAAAAAACATAAAAAATATTTTTGGATATTGTAAATAAAAATTTATGTTCTCGACTATCTATTATACATAAGTTATGAAGTGTATTGCATGATGAAGACAACAAAAACTACAAACGTTATTGGGACAGCTGTCAATTTAAAAGCAAAGTACCTCTCTGTAACTGTAATACCTAATCATGTTATCTTTTATTGTTTTGATTACATTACATGGCTCTTGGAAAGGTTGACCTAATATTTTCCTGTTAAGTTCTCCATGGGTTTGTGTTAGAGAACAAATATGCAACATTTTTAATACTTCATTCCTCTACTTTTTTTGGTTTCACTATTGGCTTTTTCCTGGCATATTCCACCTAGTATTTAAACTTGTTGCAGTTGGTCAATAGGAAAAAAGTTGGCCAAATAAATGTAATATTGGAATAAGCTAAACAAATCTTAAAAGTTCTTAGTTATTCTGTAATTTTTTCCTACATCAATATTCCGAGCTAGTTGTTCCTTTTGGTTTATAATTCAAAATATCATAGTCCCTCTGTCCCAAACTTAATTTATTTTATTTAGAAAAAAAACACAATTTTTTACATATTACTTGTGATTTGTTTACTTAAATTAATAAATTGATTGTCAAAAAAAGCAGTACAAACTGCGAATGACCACGTGGAGGATAATAAACTAATTTACTCTCCGGAAGCAAGCAAGGGACCATCCCATCAATTCCGATCAAGGGCAGAGGCGGATTCAAAAATTTCTGCAAAAATTCCTAGATAAGATGAAAAGTTAGCTGCGAGTTATAATACTAATAGAATGTCAATATGTTTGTAATTAAATGCAAAATATTTATTTTACATGTACAAATTATTATTGAACTATAGATTATTCTGAGTAGTGTTTAAAAATCATAAGAATTGAAATAACACTAAATTCATGATTTATCGTTACAATAAACACGCCCCTACACAAAGCCTAGAGAACTCGTATAAGAAATCCGCCTCTACCCGAAGGAAAACTGGAGAAAAACCCGGGCCAGGATTAAAGTAATGTAATTTAAGGATTTATTGAAAAGAATAAAGTAATGACCCTAAAAATGTCTTTATCATTATCATTCATGTTGTGAATTATTGAAATTTAACATGATGGTTCATTATTGTGAACTTCTTTAATTCTATGTTAATCTTAAAAGTTTCAATAAGATTCACATTTTTTTAAAAAGTACGGTTAGTTTGTTTTGCAAATGTTCTTGCAATTTGTTTTCCTATTGTACGATGTTTACGTGATGAGTAGTGTTTGAACCATTGTTAATACATTTGTATTACGCTGTATCAAATGCATTTGTACAATATCATGCATTGGTTATTATTGTGAGACACTGATTAGATAGAGCTCAATTGCTATGAAAATATTGAAGTACGATTCATTAATCTGTAATCATGTTTAAGGATTCATTGTTTTATAGCATTAATGCCAAGATTATTTACACTGTGTGAATGATTTAAAACTATCATTATGGAAAATATTTGAATATGGTTCTAAATTAATGTGAGATGTACCTGATTTTGTGTAAGAGTGACTTCGGGGAAAAACAGAGTTCTAAAAATAAATTTATCTTTAATTTGTACCTCGGAATATTAGAGACATCTTACTATGGTTAAGGGTGAGAATATACGTATTTCATGTATAATTTTGTCTGTCGATATTTCAGTTAATTTCACTGCATTAATTTACAGATAGTAGTGAAGGAGAGACAAAGGTTATGCAAAAACATCTTCAATGATGAATTGGAAAATTCCTGACCTTTTTATTGCTATAGGAAGAGTAATGCACTGTAAAACTGTTGGGACCATTAACTTTGCTCATTGTACATATGTATATTTTTATTTCTGTAAATTTATTCACTTGTCATTACTATTAGTGATGTACGTTACATTGTCTTTGTATTAGCTTGTTCAGGGAAGACTGAATTTTGTGGACTATTGTGTATTAAAATATGTTTATCAAAAATCAGTGTTTTCTTCTCAGTACTGTCATTGAAAATTTTAATTATTCTTTGGAAGAACAGACAGTGTAGTAGATTTGGTTCAAAATGTTGTTTGTAAGAAAGGTATCTTACCTAGATTCCCTGATGTCATTTCCTTTATTTGTTAAACGGAAATAAATTGTTTTCTTTGTGTAGCATTGGACTGAAATGCTATCACGGCACCATTGCAAGAAAATCTTATTTAATGCATTAATTTCTAGCTTATTGAAATGTCCATGATCCCTCATTATGGAAGAAACATTTAAGATTAAACTAATTTTTTATTAAATTGTTTGGCATTGAGGTGGAGTTTTCCTTCTGGTGATCTGTTAGGATGTAGAGCCAGTTGAGAAGTTGATAGGTTTCATTTCTTGTCAATGACCTCTGAGATATTTCCAATAATCAAATTTTTGATTAGATTCTCATTGATGAAGATCACCCGTAATGTAGTTTTCATCACTTTATTCTAATTTTGAATCACTAATGTCCATTTTCATGCTGCTTAATGGTTTCTCTGTCTGTCCCTGATGTTCAAAGACCACTGGGTCAAGTTCATTCCCTCTTCAGAAAAATTTTGAGCTATATTCTCTTTTCATAAATTGTACATTTTAAAATCTACATCATGTCCAATAAGATTGAAATTTAAGACTGATTCTGACTATGAGATAGAAAAATAATACAAAGTATATGACTTCCATCAATCTTTTAACCAAATGTTTGAAATGTAAAAAAAAAATAAGTGAGTAGAGAATACAAGTTTATGTTACATTGTAAGGTAGTTTACCCTGCAACGGTGACATGGATTTTTGTTACATTACTGGTGATGTCGGTTTATGAGACCATGAACAGGATTTTTTTCTTTTCTTTTGACTTACTCCAAAAAATTACCAAATAAGTTATTACAGGATAAGGACATGTATGAAGTAAAAAAAAATATTGTAATAATAATTAACTCTTTACTTCTTAAAAAAATGTAACTAGAAAAATGAAATTGAAAATAAATATTGTTTTGGAAAGGAAAAGATTTCTTTGTGATACAAAGTTTTTTTGCCTGAACTATGTGATATTTCCTAGTTATATAACATATTTTTGAGTTCAGGTTATTTGAACAAGATGAAAATTATTTATCTATATATATAAAAGTGAAATACCACTCACTGACTAATCACAAAATATCACAAACTACAAAGCTTATACACTTTGATATGTGGCAGGTAGGTTTCTTTTAGGGTGTAGACATCTGCTAAGAAACAATTTTATGAAAATTGACTAATGAGGTGAAATGGGGGTTAATGTTTTATGTATGTATCCCACCATAACTAGTATGCCTGGAGCAATTTCAACCAAACTTGATACATAGATGACTGACTGTTGGACAACAAGCGCTGTTGGGGAGAGACATACCTGAAACACCTAGGGAGGAGGTGAGAAGGGGATGACTTGTAAAAATAATGGAAAAATCCAATATTAGATTCAAGACAATACTCTTCGGTGCAGCTGGGATGGATAGGAATGTCCCCAATGCATTGTAAGTTCACAAATAGTCTATATTGCAGTTAATACACCTCTAGCATCCATGGGGTAGGGGTGAAACTGGGGGACAGGTAACATTAATAAAAAATCAACCAAAATTGGTGTTGAAAGTGCGGAAGAGCAACATCACACTCTCAATCCCGCTTAAGTTCATGATCACCCCCCCCATGAGGGAATATATTTCCTTTGGGAAGGGAATGAAATTTAAAAATAAATGAAAGTAACTGATATCAGTGTCCAGATCATAGTTTCTGGGGTTACTGAAATTGGAAGTGGTTCACGTAAATGTCAAAGTCCATAATTCGCCCATACAAACCCCAGCACCCATAGGGAAGGGGATGCAATGAGAAAATTACGGAACATGACATGAGTAATGAGTCTGTAATTTTTTGGCCTCGTTGGGTTAATAGTGAAACTTCGATATTGTGTAAGTCTAAATTAAGTCCTCGTGGAAGAAAGATACCAATAGTATCCTTTTATGGGGCTGGAAATGAGTTTATAGATAAAAATAATGGAAAACTAATTTTGAAATATAAAAAAATTAAAAATACATTAGATACATAGTTTTAGGGTCGATGAGATATTTAAACCACCGATGCCATTAAATTCAAGTTGAGATCACATGGGGCATGGTATTAGAACGGGCTGGAAAGGGCGAGACGTAAAAATAACATCAAAAGACCGATATTAGGGTCGAGTCTAAGGTTTTTGTGTATTCTGAGATGAATAATTGTATTTCCAATGACATTATGTACACTTTAAATCCCATGACGTGCATGACACTCCTAGAGGTGGCAGTTGGGAAGAACATGACATGAAAGATTATCGAAAATGTCCGCGAAGAAGGATTTTATGAAAATTCACACCTAAGGGAGTAGGGTGAAATGGGAAATTCATGTTTTCTAAAACCTTTTTTCTCAGTGGTAAAAACAAGGGATTGAGAATACACACCAATACTATCAAACATCCAACGTTGATTGATAACATTTTCACTGGATATCAATGGGAATGTGAGAAAGAATAAAGTTGCAGACATAATACAAAATTCACGTGAGCAAAGCCGCGGGGACTCAGCTAGTACATATATAATCACAAAAGTATATCGTATAATATTTGAATATCTTCTGAAAATTTAATTAAGTATTTTATAATCATACACATTCTTTGTTTCTATGAACTTGTTTGTCCGGGACATACCGCGTCTTAGTAGATAAAACTACCAACATTTCGGCCATCATGCTGTGGCCTTCAGGGCAATGTCAGAGTCGTACAAACCTAAAGGCGGCTCCACACATTCGCTATTCGGCGAACTCCGAGCAACTGCTCGCCGAATAGCGACTAGTGTGGATGGGTTGCTCGCTATTCGTCGCATCACGAACACCGGTGCTCGCCTTTTCCCGCAGCGTGTCGGTCTTTTAAGACACATCAAAGGAAGCCGAGCATAGACGAATATTCACGAATGACCTGTTCGTGGTACTGTCCACATATTCGTGCCTTTACGAAAACCAAGGATCGCGAGTATACGCTTTCAAGTTATTTCGAGTAAGTAATCGCTGAAAAAACTAATTATTCGTAATTTTTCTCTTTATCGTACAAAGTAATAAGTGCTTTTAGAAGTGATAAAATAGAGAAATTTGAAGTAATAAAGTAGAGATGGAGAAACTTCATTTATTATCTCCAACGTGCCCAACTCCAGGCGCTGCTCAGGATCAAGCCATGATCAACATTAAGATTGTTCGGTGTTCTGGCAATCTCTATGGCTTCTCTGATCCCTCTGAGCCACCAACGATCCTCCTTAGTAATAATAGTGGTGCCGTCAAAATTAAAGTCATGTCCTGCTTCGATCGCATGCAGGTCCACGGCTGATTTGGTTGTCCTACCGTACTTAAAACGTGGAATGTGTTTCCTCATTCTCTCTTTCACAGTTCGTCCGGATTCCCCTATATATTCGCGACCGCAACTACAAGGTATGGAATAAATACCAGCCGACGCCAGAGGGGGTAACTTGTTTTTAACTTTGACAAGTGATTTACCCAACTTTTCAGGGGCGCTGTAGACAGGTCGTATGCTATGTTTCTTTAGAATTTTACCAACCTTGTCAGTTACTCCTTCAACATATGGGAGTAAGGTGGTTTTAGAGAACTCACGGTTTTCTACATCCTCCGTTCGAACATTATGGATAGAGTTAAGGGCATTGTTTATGGTTTTGTTGTTGTAGCCATTCTTGCGGAAAGTATCACGCAAACGTCTCAATTCCTGGTCTAAACTCTCTTTGTCGCACACTTTCCTTGTTCGGGTGAGTAATGTTTTTAACACACCACGTTTGATTGCTGGATGATGGTGTGACTCAGCATTCAAGTAACGGTTGCTGTGAGATGGCTTGCGGCACACGCTATGTGCAAGATAGGCATCATCATGGTAAACTTGATGTAAGTATGTGCTTGATTGAAGTACTCCAAAAACCTGTCGAGGTTTTCACGTCCATGTTGCCAGATGACGAAAGTGTCATCAACGTATCGCAACCAAACTAGATTTTAATGAAGCATCCTCGATAACATCATTTTCGAACCCTTCCATGAAGTTGTTAGCAATTACAGGAGAAAGGGGTGAACCCACTTCACATCGCGGAGGAAATCAGGAGAGAAACTTCCACGGTGACAACTCGAGCTAAACCCCTTGATGACCGAAACCTCCAGCATGATGGCCGAAACGTTGGTAGTTTTATCTACTAAGACGCGGTTTGTCCCGGACAAACAAGTCTGGCCGCGGGAGCCTACGTTTANTATAAGAGACAGCACTTCTTCATTACATTTCACACACACACTTTGCTTCGTCCAGTAATTTCCTAAAGTATGGGTTATAATAGTACTAATAATGATTTCTTACATTTGTATATTTTCCTTCTTATTTAAAAAGTTACTATCATTAAATATATGAATCAAATGTATTACTGTTATAAAATAAAGCACATTATACAAAAATAAAATTTAATTTACCCTATAATATAAATAATTTACCCTATAATATAATTTAATTTACCCTATAATTTAATTAATATTTGGTACATCAGTAGTAACACCAGCATGAAGGATTATAGGTGCGAGTTGTGTCATGAGTATAGGGGATCATAGTAGGAGACTTGTGCCGGTTAAAGCACAAAAAGGGTGGGGGAAATGGGAGGTGGGGGTGGTGGTGTGCAGGTGTTCAAGAAAACCGTGCCGGTTTAAGCACAGTGTTTCTCCATAAGAATAACATATGTGCCGGTTAAAGCACAGAAAGGAGGTGGGGAGGAGCAGATGGTCCTCCATAAGAATAACACGTGTGTCGGTTAAAGTACAGAAAGGAGGTGGGGAAGGAGCAGATGGTCCTCCATAAGAATAACACGTGTGCCGGTTAAAGCACAGTTTTAAGGTCGCTTGCGTCGGAAAGGATGCCTGTTAAAGCACAGTCTGCAGACGATGATGCAATGTTGCGCAATCCGAGAGACGATGATGCAATGTTGCGCAATCCGAGGAGAGCACGCATACGTCCACGCGCGGCGCGAGACAGCGGCGGACTGCAGCAGTGAAATAGAGAGTGCCGCTTGTGAAACTCAGTGAAAATAACACCTGTCCGCTGTGTCGACAACGGTTGAAGAGTCCTAGTGAGGATTTGTTGCAAGACATGGACAACACTGATGATGATGATGCGAGTGATGATGATAATGATTCGAATGATTAGTATTATGAAATTTATGTCGTGAATATATAGTAGAGGAATAAATACTGCTGATTAAAAAAATTGTACAGTGTATTGCTGTGATGGAATAATAAAAAAAAATTAATTTTCCAAAGCACTTTTATTACACATTTCAAAACCCTCCCACCCTCACAACTGCCACCTCTCTCTGCTGTTAGATGTTGCGCGTTGAACGCGCGCGCAGTCCGCCGCTGTCTCGCGCCGCGCGTGGACGTATGCGTGCTCTCCTCGGATTGCGCAACATTGCATCATCGTCTCTCGGATTGCGCAACATTGCATCATCGTCTGCAGACTGTGCNTGCTTTAACCGGCACATATGTTAAGTGTAAGGAGGACCATCTGCTCCTCCCCCACCTCCTTTCTGTGCTTTAACCGGCACATATGTTATTCTTATGGAGAAACACTGTGCTTAAACCGGCACGGTTTTCTTGAACACCTGCACACCACCACCCCCACCTCCCATTTCCCCCACCCTTTTTGTGCTTTAACAGGCACAAGTCTCCTACTGTTCATAATAAATTATAACACAACAGTAAGGAACGCTATAACGTTGCCAATTCCATGGACAACGCCCAACTGCCTCTGTGACAGCTACTCAAAAAGATTCCCAATTACTTCTTGTATATTTTTTAAACACCAATTAATGACAGACACAGTCTGAGACTATGCATCACCATAGGAGGGTTAATATTTAAGAAGTATTTAGCAAAATTAAAGAAATTGTTTGAAATCTAATTTTTTAAATGTAAGGGGGAACTCTCCTCCTGGCTCCCTTAATCTAAATCCTGCCCGATTTTGACAAAAACCCATGCAATAATTTTGAAATAATGACCAAATTTGAGTCAGTAATTTCACTGACACAAATAATATACATTAGTACTTTCCCAAATGTAGTACATTAATACTATAATGTAATATTATGCAGGTATAATAGGGCCTTATTAAACATTTTTGCTACCCTGAACCATTGAATGAATTCTCATCCTTAACATATCACTTAACATATAATTCATTACTATACCTTATTATCTGTTATCATTGTCTCATGTGAGAGAATATTTATATCCAAAGTTGTCTACCAAATTTTTGCATTATAAACTCCAAAGACGCAGACGCGGTACCAGGATCGGATCACTTACTGGCAGAAGGCAAAGGAATTTGGATGACGCCCTGCTTGCTCTTATTCTCTGATTATCGGAATCTGAATAAGACCCCAGAAATGGATACAAGAAATCTTGTGCTGAATGTAGAGGAAGAAGAACAAACTACAGATGAATATCTCTGCTAAAAGCTTCATTTTGTAATTTTATTTTGTGTAATTGTCACTTTCTCACCACCTGTTTACAACCTAGTCATTGCAGAGGTTGTATCTCTTTCCTACATTACCCTTTACATTTCATGGCTATTTGCTTCATGCATATTTGCCTTGTTGCTCAATTTCTCCCAAATACATTATTTTATCCAAATGTTCCTACAGTATCTTGAATTTTCCCTCTGTCTTCAATATCTCATCTGGATTCCTTCTATCTAGTATGAATTTTTTGCCACATTGTTAAATTTTCTTTTGACTTCCTACTCTGAACTACTTTCAGGAGAATACCGTACATTTTAAATCTGGGAGATCCATCCTGGATCAGCGCTTTGCAGTGAGGCAAATTTGTGGAAAATACATCTTTATACCACCATCTTATTTATTTACGGAAAGCTTAAGATAGCATATATAGAGCCAAATTGTAGTATTATGACAGTGTGATTTACAGTGTAATTAGCTAAATCTGACTAAAATTATGACACAAAAACACAACAGTTGAAATGAAGATCCAGAATAAAAATGTCAAAAGCGTTCTAAATCAATAATGACCTCAAGTGGGGTTATGGGCTGGTCCAAACTATTTCTACCTAAGCCCAGGAATATATGATCTGAAAATCTGAGATTTCAACTGGAGTTACTGTGAGAAGCATGAGGTGCAGCTTCTTGAACATGCTGGTCACTCAAATATTTTAGTCTGTTTTTGTCATCTGTTGTACTGAAGGCAGACGGGTAAGCCACCATGGTTGGCACTTAGGCATCGTAATCTTGATCTTCATTATTTGGATAAATTGGGATATCAATTCTCAGGACTTTTAACCTAAACCACTCCCATTTTGTTAACTGGATGGAATCGAAAAGAAAATGGACATGTATCCTTATCTCCAAATAATTTATTTATTGAAAGAAAAATACAAAATTAAAACATCGAAATAATTAATTTCTAATAATATTAGATGAAAACTTTTGAAATATAACTCTGTCTTGTATTTATTTTCCATGATACAAACTCATACAGTTATTCATCTTACTTACAAAAAAATGATATTGATTTGTAAGTGTGAGAACTATATAAGAAATAATTATTTTTATTTGGTTTATTCCATTACAAGTAACTTAACAAAAGGAATAAAGTAAAAATACAGACTTATAGAGTCAACATACATTCTCTCAAATAGATATTACCATTTACTGTCTTTTATATTTATGTGGGATGTTCACTATGAGCAAGGGAGATAAAATGCATATTAGAAACATTTTATAAAGAAGTACCAGGAAATAAATTATTTTATTTTTTTGATGGAAGCAATTCATAATAAAATTAGTGCAGTCCATCGTACCAGATGGAAGTAAGCTTATTGGAAATTGTTGTTCATATCTTTTTGTAGTTTTCAGATTCAGTAAAATGATTTGGTTTTTACATCACATATGGAAAGGCTTAGTATCCACGATTGCAAACGAATGATCTAATTTTACTGCAATTTTTGTTTATTTTCCTTGTGTGTGCAGACAACTAGCAGAACAACTAGGTTATAGTACGATAAATCGGAAAGAGTAAATCATAGGGACTGTTGAGATACCCCTTATCCTTATTCGTTTCATAAAATATCTTGCGAACAATTCTACAAGACAGATTGAAAGCACTCACTCGTATTATGAGGAACTAGAATGAATATTTCACTGGAGTAAAAATGGTCATTGGTATGGCCCACTGTTATCGCCAAACGGCCATTGGTGGCCACTAGAAATGAATGGCGCCGTTTTGCGCGAACTTACTCCATTTTCACTCGAACAATAATATATTTTGATTATAAAATGTACAATATACTTTATTTTACATATTAGATTTTCTCTGAGCCCAAAATGCTTGATGGATGGACGCTCCACTCACAGCGCGAAGGCCGGAGTCGCGGCACTCGCTACGCGGTTGTCGGCCGGAGGGCGCGCCCCACAGCACGACGCGGCGGCGGCGGCGGCCGCGAGCGCGGAGGCCAGCACGGCGACGCCGCACACGCCGCCTCCCAGAAGGTCCGCGAAGGCGTCGCCGGGCGCCGGACGCACCGCCGCCGCGGCGCCCAGCAACGCGGCCTCCAGCAAAGCCAGCGCCAGCGACACCGTCAACCCTGAAAGAGCAAAAGAGCACTGCGGTATAGATTGTGACTTACTTCAAATATTGACGGCTCATGGGAATTTCAGGGCATAGATCAAAACAATTAATAAGGAAGAGAAAGACATCTGTACATGTAAAGGAGGGCAAGAAAATACTGAACACGTCGTATGAAATTGCCCATGGTACGGTCCAGAAAGGGCAAATTACTTGAAAAGCTACAGAAAATATGACATACTGACTACCAACAATGAGGAAAAATTGATTGCGACAGAGACCAAATATAATTTATTTGAAGAGTACGTCGGGAAAATAATGACCATAAAACAAATTTTAGATAAGCGGAAAGCGCACGCCTCCACGACGGCGGCAAAGCTGCGCAGCAAGAACGACTAACAAAAAGAGAAAGGTGCAATGCGATTGTATCAGAAGGCTAAAAAGGACGTGACATAGGACGTATTATACGAGGGGGACCCAAAAGTAACGGGAATTGTACAGCTGCGCATGGGGTACTTGTAGCACCAGGTACGACCTCTCCTGAAACAGTCCGTCAAGTGGCGTCACCCTACAACAACGCATGTGGATTCTGCGACAGTTCTTTGTACGTCTCTGTGGAGCACTCGTGACACGGAAAAATTGCTGATCCTCACGAACGACAAGCGGCTAAAAAGTCTTGTGTTTTACTAGACAATCATACTACGGAAACTTTTGTGATGTTGCAAACAGCGAACAAAAAACAACAACGGTTTTCTTGGTTTAAAAAAGGGGCAAATTGTCATTGAGGATCAGTCCCATTCCCGTTGTCCTTCAACTGCTCGAATCGAGGACGTCAACAAAATCAGTAATCTCGTGAGTAAAAATTGACGCAAAGACTAAAGACCGGTTGTCCTGGAGCTCAATTCAGCGCGTTTCGATTGATGATTTGGAAATGCGAAGATGGCTGCAAAGTTTCCTGCGTCGTGACAACGCTCCCACGAACACGGTTCTCAGTTTTCTCCAGTTTGCGGCCGCAAAGAAGACGGCTACTGCGACCCACGCGCCCTATTCCTTAGTCGACGACGTGAGCAGGTATCGATGAGAACGAATTTTGAAAATGCTTCCAACACTGAAATTAACGTTTGGATGGTCCCTCGTTTGCTTCCGGAGAGTAAATTAGTTTATTATCCTCCAGTGGTCATACGCAGTTTGTACCGTTTTTTGACAATAAATTTATTTATTTATTTAAAGAAATTTCCGTTACTTTTGGGTCCCCCTCGGACGTACAGAAAAAGAAATGGTTTGAACCAGGAGCTCTGGTAATCGAAATACTTACTGGTCATGGAGACTTCAACATTTACTTGAAAAATAGGAGAATAAAAGAAAATGAAATGTGCTTTTGTGGGCGGGGCATTGAAGATGTTATGCATGTCCTGCCGTAGCCTTCTTTACTATGATATAGAAGGTTATGGTCCTGCTTGATTGTAACGTTACAGGGACTGAAAGAGGGGAATGTCAAGGGCGCACGAAAATTAAGGGAAAGTTTAACTCAGAGGACTGGGAACAGTGGACAGAAACTACATCTCTAGACAGTGGAGAAAATCCTCAGGGTGTTTTTCTTGACTTATCCAAAGCATTCGATGTCATCGATCACGGAATTCTCCTTACCAAATTGCATTCTTTAGGCATTCGTGGACTTCCACATCAATGGCTAACTTCTTATTTAAAAGATAGATATCAACA
>NNCF01135511.1:129882-191655 GCA_002313205.1 Laupala kohalensis | reverse complement strand
TAGGAATTTTTGCTGAATTTTTTGAATCCGCCTCTGCCTTAGGGCCCTTGATCGGAATTGATGGGATGGTCCCTTGCTTGCTTCCGGAGAGTAAATTAGTTTTTTTTCCCTCCACGTGGTCATACGCAGTTTGTACTGTTTTTTGACAATAAATTTATTATTATTTATTATTATAAACAGAACAAGATTATACGTCATGCAGACGATGTGCATAAGAAAGGAAGATTTACATACTAGAATTAAATACAATTACTTGAAGCGAATAAAGAGAAAGTAAGGAAGACAAGGAAAATTAAGAAGAATAACCCTGGTAGTGGCCATCAGATCGAGGAACAGCGGAAAAGAAGCAAGAAAATGAAAAAAATGTCCCTTTAGGTAGCGGCGGATAGTATATATGAACTAAGGACGACAGTCTCATTAACACTATTCTTATAATTATTCTCGAATTTTGAGTTATTTAAAATTTACGATTAGCAAATTTAAACATTTCATGATTAAATAAATAATGATTTCGGAATAATTTAAACATTTCACGATTATACATATTTGTTTAAAAAAACTATTTTGTATTCACTTAAATATAAATTTGTTGATATTCTGTAGATATAACAAGTAAATAACTATTTTTATTCTTATTTTAAGTTTAGAGTGCAGAATGATTTTCCTTGAGGCGCAGAAATGATAAATCTGCTACTGCCTTAGGGCCCTTGATCGAAATTGATGGGATGGTTCCTTCCTTGTTTCCGGAGAGTAAAGTAGTTTTTTGTTCTCCGCGTGGTCGAGCGCAGTTTGTAGCTGCTATTTTCACGATAACTTTATTAGGAAGAACGCGCACAATCATTAACTGTACGCCAAGTACGAGCGATGTGCGATGGTCTGTCGATAGTGATAAGAAGTGGCGCACGTAAACAAAGGTTGACCTCATTTTCTCCTCCCCTACTCGCGCGTAACTTCTAACGTAATTTCACTTCACAAAAATTCTCTTATAAATGATGTCCTACGTGCAAAAGGTATCACACATACGTGACTTGTAGCATCGAATATATGGCTAGTGAAGGGCGATTTATTTGCGAAGACAGAAGGGTTTCTTTGAAGAATACAAGACAAGGAGATCTACACTATTACAGGAGATATATTCTAAAAACTCCACTGTGAGCGAAAGTATATGCCGTCAATGCCATCTGGCGGAGGAAACAATCCCACACGTCACTGCAGGATGCAAACTTTTGCATGTACGAAATTTCCACGTTTTGTCCTGGAACCTATTTATTTACTTACTTCATAATATGCTTCCTGGCAGGAAATTTCCAACATTCAGATTCACTGATGATGCCGGCCCTGCCATCGAAAGTATGTTATGAAATAAATAAATTGATTACCATCGCAAAACGTGGAAATTTCGTTTGTGTGTTCACAAATGGTAACTACAACTCACCTCCTTCATATATGTAAACTTTTGGCTGAAACATTATTTATTCAGGCACAACTAGGTAGCAAAAATTATGCATTAAAAATTGGTTGATAAATACAAACTGTCTAAAGACAAAACCCCTTTTTACGACTACTCGTATCAGCTAGAGGCAGTGTAGAAGAATAAAACCTGTAAACTACATTTTGGTAGAGCAATCTTCTCTGAAAAATCAATCCACCACAATCGTCGACCAAATTAATTATATTAATTTAACCTTATTAATTAACCATATTAATTGACCAAATAAATTAAACCACATTTCTGATAGGTATTGCAGCGCCAAACACAAATAGCATACAAAATACAATACCTGAGAAAATTACAAAGTACACCTCTCTCTCTCTCTCTCTCTCTCTCTCTCTCTGAGGAAGTACAAAGAATTCGCAAGATGAAACAAGTCCATATAACCCCAATAGTACGTTCCATTAACCCCAGGAGTAATTTAAAAAACTGAATTCAAATCTGGAAACATGAAATTCATTTATGCACACTACATATCTGTGCAGAAACCCATTATTACAGTACACCTGCCTTGCTCTCACCCACTAACGCGCGGATTTTGCACGCAGATATCGCTAAGAAACCCCAAATTTGCGGCCGGTATTTGCTCGTGCATGCCCGGCTAGTAATGACTGTGACCAAGAACCCTTTCACGCTAGAAAGAGAGATGCGCGTAGACCAGTGGGAGCTTTCACACTGATTAGTCTGAAAGCTCCGATTGGCTCGGAAAACGACCTAAGTAACAGAGGTGGATAATTTTTTTTAAATTAGGAAGTCGAACTGTGGACAACTGCTTTGTGTGACGCACATTGAAAGTTGTATAACAGCCAGCAACCAGTTAACATCTATTACCGATGAACGTGCAATATAAAATAAGCGACTTTTAAACTGATCTGAAAAGTGTTTGGCGCCGGTGGAAATCCATGTGTTTGGACTAATAGTAAATTTTCGAAGCGTCGTGACTATAACAGATGAGTTCATGGAGGAAAGAATGCGCTGCGGCGCTAGGAGCCTCAGAGTGCTCTAGAGAGAGCGTGGCCGATCTAACCACACTACCCAGAGCTGCCATGTTTCCGTCAAAGTGGCGTGTTATTCAAATATACGAAGGCAAGGCTTCACGTGATGTACCACAAGGTAGCGCGCCAGTCAAATGCTTGCCGGCCCTCCCGAGGTAACTGACGACAGGGGCAGCGGCGGCGGCGGCCGCGACTAATCTAAACTATTCTTGCAAATTTTACGATTTAAAGACAGTTTTCATCTTTCTTTAATGCACAAAACAGAATGCGTTTAATTGGAATACGATTTATTTTTATCCATTTCAATTACTCTATTAAGTTGAAGTATTTTAACACGTCTATTTTTAAGACCATTTTTGCAATAATTTTGGTTAACGCTTGTAGATAGACATATGCTGTCGCGGACGTTTTTGTAGAACTCTTTGAGGCGAACAATATTGCCATTCATAGTTATCTCCTATCTCTACACCGTTTAGACAGCGTATGCAATAATCTCTCTCCGAAGATTGATTTTCCCCCTGACTTGATTGTCTATTCTCGTTATTGCCTATTACTTGTTAACAAAATATATACGCAAACCTTGCCAGAGAACATATCTATGAATTAAAAAAGGAATTACGAAAAATCGGATAAGTGGTTCTCGAGTTTTAGGAGGTGTAATAGGTTTGCTGGCCGTCAGACATTAAAGTGACATGAAATAGAATGAATTCAATTGCAGTGTATCAGCATTGAAGGAAAATGGCGCAGCCAATCAAAAGCGTAGCGCGCATCGGCCACTGAGAAGTCTGTTTGACGAAGCACTCGCAGAGCGACATCAGCGAGACGACGTCGGAGAGGGGAAGGTGATCGAAGGCGAAATGAAAGGGTAAGAACGAACGCTGTAGTATATAAGGTTCAAATATTGTTAAGAGGGAAATTTTTGTTCTATTTTTATTTTTGAATTTGATTCGTTAATGTAGTAAGGAAATAGGAAATTTTCTTTGTTCAATATCGAGAGATGTTAGTATGAGAGATCGTAGTCGGAGATAATATATAATTATACATGAACGATATTATACTGAAAATTAATAAAATTACTTATAATATTTTTCGTCCGTTTTTCTTCTTCTGGAATATAGAAGTACTCAAATACAGTGTACTTAAGAATGTGAAATGTAATTAATTTCTCCTCAGTTTACTTGCCTTTCATATAACACGTGGTACGATTTCCATCTGGCCCTGCAAATTTCGTCATTTCAACCCAAGACTTATTTGATCAAAGACGGGTCTTGTTCAATGAAGTTATTTTAATACATCTGTAGACGTGCTGCAGGTCCCATCTTGGGACTTAATTTTTTCAGAGATTTTTTTTCGACTTTCTTCTGAACGAGGTAGTATAAACCCAATATTATTGGAATATTATTTTAATGAGGATTGGCACACGCATCAGAATGTATATAGCAGAAGCCGCTTACAAATTTAATAAAATTCACGTAATGTGGGGGTTTTGGCCTGAGAAAATAAGATATAACATTGTCCCATATCGTAGGATCGTTTAAGTACTTAATTAAAATTAGAAAATACGTATTTTATGAGTGCCAGAGATTAGATAAATTTATTATTTACGATTCGTGATAGATTTTTTATACAGGTTCTCGAGGTTCTTGTCTAGGAACAGCGTCTATTGAAATAATAAATCTTGAATTTAGTGTTATTTTAATACACGATTTATAAACACTATTTTCCGAATAATCTATAATTCGATAATAATACATATTTATGAAATACTTTTTTGTGTCAAATACAAATTTAAAAATATATTTTATTGTTATTATAACTCGTAGCTAACTTTTTATCTTATTTGGGAGCTTGCTGAAATTTTCAATCGGCCTCTGCCTTAAGGCCCTTGATCGGAATTTGATGAGATGGTCCCTTGCCGGAGAATCCCGGATAGTACATTCGTTTATTGTCCTCCACGCGCAGTTTGTACTGCTTTTTTGACAATAAATTTATTATTATTATTATTGTTGTTGTTGTTGTTGTAGTCGCTGAAAAAGTTCTGAAGCAAAATGAAAGAAAACACAATGTTCCTTATCTTCGGTTTACCTCAATGTCTATTTCTGCACTGGGAGGCAGACCGCTATGACCTTGAATAACAACCTCTTTGAGCTCGGAGTGTAACAGGAAGACGACCAACGAATACTTCAAGAGTTGCGTGTGTAATTCTCCTCGGCAAGGAAGTCAGTCTCCCAGATTTGATTCAATAGTAATTATCATAGTACACCAGATGTTCCTGCCTCGTCTCCGGGAAGAGGAGGATTTTTTGTACAGACACGTCAGGCTCTTGTCTAGGGGCGGTATCTAATAAAATAATAAATGTGGAATTTTGTGTTATTTAATAGTTACGATTTGCAAACAATATTTTCCGAATAATCTATAGTTTGACAATCATACGTACTACTGAAATAAGTTTTTTTTTGTGCTTTATTAAATACAAATGTCTTGGTATTCCGTTTATATTATAACACGTACCGAACTATTTTGTTCTTATCGTAGGAGTGTGTTGAAATGTTAAATCCTCCACTCCCTTAGGGCCCTTGATCGGAATTGATGGGATGGTCCCTCGCTTGCTTCCGGAGAGTAAATTAGTTTATTGTCCCTCACGTGGTCATACGCAGTTTGCAACTGCTTTTTTGACAATACATTTATTATTAAGAAAACAAATTTCGACAGATTCTGAAAACCTGTCATACACGATTTATTTAGTAACATCAGAATGTAAGTGGACATATCTCCGATTGATAAATCTTTCTTTTAGTTCCCTACGAAGGTAACAAAAGGGAAAAAGGACAATGTCCTTCGATCGTATGACTCAGGTGAGGAAAGATTTCTCTTTGTATCAGCTGAGACACCAATATTTCAAGTTTTCCGACAGTTTCGTTTTCAGCTTCACAAATTTGTACTTCTGAGTTAATATTTTATATTTATTTTAACTTCAAATGTTCAGATCTTACTCGGTGGCAGAAAATAAGAAAATACAATAAAATATAGAAAAATACATTTTACAGAGAACTGAAATAAAAAATTGTTAAATAAATAATTAAACTACATGATTAAAGTAATATTGAAGTATTAAATACAAAAACACGTGACCCTGAAAATCTAAGAAATTAATAATTAATTATTGCACTTCACATTTCCTTGTTATTACTTCACTTCACTAATGCACACCTTTTTCCAGAACTTTCTTTATCTTGTGAATAGATGCAGAGTTCGACATCTTTTCCACAACCGATGCAGCATTCAATTCCAGTCTCTAAACGTTCTATTGAGAAATGAGAATTTCCCGACGTCGGTTTCTTTTTCCTGTTCTAAATTTTAAAATGTAATCTTTTCTACCAATCTGAGAATGATGTTCCAATTTTTCCTTACGGGTTCATTTCTGTAAGCTTTGAATAAATTGACGAGCCTAGATCGTTTCCGTCGGTTTTGTAAAGATTCCAAAATTACGGAATCATTTAAATTTGATCTATAATTATGAACGTCGCACCAGCAAATTCTTCCTGTTGCATGTGGAGATGTGAGCTTCTGAGTCAGGGAGCGGAAGAGCTTTTTCAAAACTAAAAATTAATCCAATGGTGGGATTCGAATCGTAGATAGGATAGAAGAATATGTCTCTTAAAATTATATAGCAACCTAACATTCGAAGTTGGAATTAAATTTGTTCAGTGAGTAGAATTGAGAACTGATACGAGTTTCATAATGAGCAATGAACTTCAGTTGGAAAGTTTTGAGACAAAACTCGTTGGGACTAAAGCCAACTGAAATTGTAGTTAAATCGAATGGCACTAAAAAGAAGAAAATAAATGTTTTCAATTATTATAAGCTGATCGCAATATGTTTCGAAAAAGAGATTCATAGGACACTTATAAAACATTACTTTGTTTACAGTTTCATCTTTACCTTTTATAATCCCCACTTATGGAGATGAGTTTTTATGGGTCACTCAAAGCACTCATTGTTCCAAGTGTTTACACTTCTTTGCCCTCAAGTAAAACCTGTTACAATTCTTCATCTATACTTTCGCAAATTTCCTAATCAAGGTATTATGTTTGTGCACGGTATTAAATAACACTTATTAGCTTTCTTAATAAATATGATTTAACCTTATTAACAAAAAGCATTATTGTAATAACTGATCTTTCTTTGAATAGTATGTTGTAATATAACAGCAACTGTAATATTCCCTGAACGTCCAATGGTTTCCTTTTTTTTGTAGCTGATGAAAATTGTTCTGATCAGCATATAATCATTGAAACAATTTATTTTATAGAATTTTGTTTAAAAAATTGTCTTTAGTTTTTTTAAACGTTTTTATAAAACCTACTTGCATAACTGTTATGTGCCCATCCGCTGGTTCGGGTGTCAGAGTGCTTGCTCATCACCAAGAACTCCCGGGTTCGATTCCCGATGGGGTCAGAAACAATTTGTAGCTATTCACATTAAAGTCCCGGTTCATATACTGAAAAGCTAACCCTCCACCTTCTACTGCTCCTAGTTTCACAAACTCTTCCTATTACTAACTCCTCCACGTGGGTCAAGTTGTTGGTAAATCCACTTAACCGGCCCACCTTCTAACAATAACCTACCAATAACTCCTAACTCCTATCGCTTCATGCAGTTAAGCTTCAATAGCTTGCTTCATTTCCCATTTACAAATGCTACAATAAGAACTGTTATGCTAGCTCTCCTCACTCTTCCGGTGTAGGAAGGGTTGCATATCCTACAGGCTCTCCATTGATGTTTGGTAAAAAATTTGACCAAAAAGAAATCACCCATTTCAACATAAATTGGGTAATCTGGTGTATTTTTGTGTTGCTTTTTCAAAAATTTATGATACTTTAGCGTTGTATTACCGTTAATATTTCTGTTAATCCCTTTAGTGTGAAAGCTACCCGTTATTATTCTTTCAGAGATGAGCTGTGTCTTTATTCTATTCCTTAGTTAATTTATTTAGATTTCGTAATCAGTTTAGCGTCAATAAGGTCTAACACTAACTTGATAGAAGGGTGAACACAAAACACACCTCAAGCATAGCCTTTCTGAGGGTCGACGTTCACTCTTTTCAAGTGTAATAATATTTCTTGGAAACTATTGTCTTGCTTACCCCACCCCGTGGTAAATGTACCTGCACAACAATAATAGTATTGTTTTGCGTACATCCATCGATATAGAAAGTAACAGTTTGGTGTTGTGAAGGCTCGATGGCTCAAAAAGGTCGAAGTAGTGACTTTTTACTTCTTTACTCTTTACGCATTTTTTTATAGTTTTAGCGCGATAACAATGCATTTTTCGAAGAATATGTTCCATTACAAAAATTAAACTGCAAGCATTTCCGACCAATTACTTATTTGCTTTTTCCGTCAGACAAATAATTTTCCCGTTACAACTCATCGTATGTATACTCCAGTAGAAATGATAAATTCAACACTTTCTAACCGGTAAACTATTTCCCTAGCAAAAACCACGCACAGGAATAAATTACAGGAAATTTTGTTTACTTTCTTGCTGTGACTGGTATTTTTCTTTAGAATATACTTTATTTTGTAATAAGCAAAAAAAACCTTTACGAAGACCTGATTATTTTGTAGTTCTTCGATGTTTTTCATACTTCCTGAAATTTTTCGAAGTGGAAAAGTCAAAAAGTGTAATAAACATCTTAAAATACATCACGTAACGAATTTTTTGAACTTATCCACAACTTTCAGATAAAAATTTCCAAAATGCTGGAGTAGAAGTTCAACGCTTTCTGAAGGGCTTGTAATTGATCTGAGGAAAAATACAAAGGAATGTACGTTGTTGGAAATTTCGTCTAGTTTATTTTTACGAAGATCTATTTGCTTTGTAGAGAGCACATTTTTCAAGAACACGAAAAGGGCGCGTCTTTTAAATTTTGTAAATTTTATTTCATGTTTCCCAAACTTTCTCGGGGACACATTGTTGAACTTCGTAATCAGCGCCGTTAAAATCACAAAAGAGCAAAAAAGACTACTTCTCCAAAAGTTTCAGGATAGAAACATCTAATGACTGAACTAGACATCCGTGGAACAAGAAATGGATAACAGTTCGAATATATTAAATAGTTTATTAAATAATAAGAATTAAATTCGCCACTGCCCTTAGGCCCTTCATCGGAATTGACGGAATGGTCCCTTGCTTGCTTCCAGAGAGTAAATTATTTTACTGTCCGCCCCCCGTGGTCATACGCAGTTTGTAACTGCTTTTTTGACAATCAAGTTGGAGACAGGAACTCACCTGAGAGGAAGTTGCGGTTGGGCGGCGTGTCCCAGCGACGCGCTCGGAACGCCAGCAGCGCCAGCGCCAGTGCGACCACTCCAGCCAGCAGCCCGAAGTCCAAGTAATACCGCCTTCCCTCCTGCAACGAGAAGCCTCATGTTTCTTTGCTTTGGGAAAATTTAATTTAAAAAATGAACGGAAACTCACTGTGGTTATTAGTTAGTCTATTAGTCGCGGTAATTTGTTTATTGTCCTCAACGTGATAATAGGTAAATTGTAACAACTCCCTTGACTATAAATTATTTCTTTCTATATAACTTTATTTATTGTCAATCACACTCGCTTGATGTTGGTATAGTGCTTGTGCACAGTGTAGCCAACGCTTTTACATCATCGTACATAAGAGATATACTATTTGTACCTTGCGTTATGTTGGCAGGACATTCGAATTTCTCAAAACTTAAATCCATCGCCAACATCGGACATAAATTCCCGTTTGTTGTGTTTCATTACAGAAACAGTCGCTTCTGTAACTAATTTTAATGTGTATTAGGAAATTACTTAAATTCGTAGAAGTTGGCAATTCGTGTTAGCCCGCCATATTGCATACTTTTCGGCAAAGTAACATCACTTGGAGTATAGGTGCGCTCACTCTTCTGGAACTATTTTGCGTCGGAAATTCTTCCCTTGGGAACTCGTATTCGAAATTCAAGAGCAGAGCTTCCTATCGATGGGAACGAGGACGCAATTGCTGCTCAGCTTCCACTAAAGTGGCGCAATGACCGAAATTAATGTTTGTGAAATATAAAGAAATACATGACAAGGATGGGAAAAAGAAATATAATACAAATAATGTTTTCGTCGTCTAATGTAAAACCAAGAAGTCAAAGTCAAACTATCCCTGAAGAGGCCCCGAAGGTACCCAAGGGGTTCGCGGAGGATAGAGCTCCGCAATGACTTGACCTCGGCACTAGAAGGAGGAGATGTCAGAAGGCTGAATAGTGAGACTGGTTGTTGAGGTGTGATGAGAAATCCCCAATCATCGACTGAGCCACTCTGACTCCGTAGATCCAAGAATGTTAATAATAGAAAACATAGAAGAAAAACATAAACCGTTTATCATAAATAATATACGCTTTAATATAATACGAGACACATAATGTAAATGATATAGAAGAAATAATGAAGCGAAGCAACGGTCAAATCCCTGGCAAAAACTAAAATATCCCTGTTGCTGGCGGTTTTATGGATATGATTTTTGAATCCGTGACAAAATTATCAAATATAGGACAATCCTGAATAAATTGGACGTCTGGGTATTTGTATGTAATGTAAGGTGATTAGGGAAGGGATGAGAGAGAAATATTCAATATTCCGACAGTGCAAGGATCTACAGGCACAATATTGTACCAGAAAAATGTATAGCAAGCTGGACAACATAAAAGTTAATATTTGTTCATAAAAATAATCTGGCAAATCCATCTAAGCTTAAAGAGCACAAAAATTAAGTGACAGCGACAAAAAGATGGCGTACATCACAACGAAATGAAAAGACATCTGACATGACGCCATTTCGGACGCGGCTCATTTTTGTACAAAAATATTTTTATGTTCAAAGAAAATATACCTCTTATTTGTTCTCGCAACTAAAGTAAATACGGGGAACACTGGATGATGTAACAAATAAAATTAGGATCGCAAATATTGTGTTTGTCTAGATACACCTAATAGGAAAAATTGATAAATAACAAGGAAAACTGAGTTGAAAATTTTCAAAAATTAAGTTATTCTGGTGTTTTTTATATGGTGTAGAAAACTGGGCTCTAAATAAGGAAACCAGAATATAAGGGAAACCTTTTGTTAATAGAGGTTTGAGAAAAATTTCAACAATCATTACCTTCGGATAATAAGATGTAAGGACACGACTGATAAACAAATCAAAAGAAGGACATGGAGATGGATCGGACATGCACTGATAAAACACAGGGAAAGACGCTCTGAAATAGAATCCAAGGAGAGGGAGAGCGAGGGGCACGTGGGGGGGGGGAATATGATGAAGAAAGCAGGAACATGGACTTGAACATCCTGCGGGAAGGCTTTCACCGACCTAAGGGAGCTGGTCCAGTCAATAGGGGGAATGTGCACCGACACAGAATAGCTGCAGAAATATACCAGGTTCTTACCTTCACCAGAAGGTACATGCCGATGAGGAAGGTAGCGGTGCCTGTGGCGGAGAGTCCGACGCCGAGGGCGGACAGCGCGCTGGCAGGAGCAGGGGCGCTCCCTCCGGCGGCGGACATTTGTCCACTTTTGACTTTGAGAGGAGGCGCGTCTTCGTCATGGACCAACTGCTTTGCGCGGGCGACGGCGAGGCCCACGGGCAGAGGTGCTACTACCGCCATGCCGCCGCGAGGCTGACCTGCCCCACCCTGCAAATCCCAGTGTATTCACTCCAATGGTTGACAAGAGAAAATACATGTGCACATCTCATTTTTAATGCGGCGTTAAGTCGTTGAAATGAACGGAGTAATAAGAATTCTCACAGGAATCGCTGGTGGATATAAAACTTCCTCGCGAGCATACCAATCAAGTTCGTTAAATTTTTTCCTGAAGTTTCGGCTCACCTTATTATGTTGACTAGGGACACTCACATTGAGGTTATGTGTGTTCAGGCAAATGTGTAATGATCTGATATAACTCTTGATTTTGATTTCTTGAGAAGGGGAGCCGAAACATCAGGAAAAAAATTAATGAACTTGACAGGGAGGGAGTGAGGGAGTTTGATTCGGATAAAGAATACTTCGTCTTCGTGTTCCCCTATTTATCTTGAGCTTCAACCTAGTTGTGAAGGCGAACACGTCTCTACGGCCTCGTCGCTCTAATATGAATTCATTTTTAAACGAAACAATTTTCACGATCCTTTGCACATTAATCTTTCTTAGGCAACGAAGCGCTCTGTGGAAGGTGTGAAATTAAAGTTTCGAAAAAGAAAAAAATTAAGACAAGAAAGAAAAACGATGCGATTCTTGTATTGCGGACTATATGATGTGAAAGTTAGAAATGAGCAAATTCCACAAAAAACTACGAAGTCATGCATCAGTTATCTCTATAATTGAAAATACCTAATATAAATTATATTTTTCGTTAAAAAACAATATTAATTTCCGATGTGTCTCCAAACCATGCGAATGAAATTGATAAATGTTTAATGCATGATATAACGTTTAGATTTTCTTAGTTGTAGTCCGTTTTGTTTGTTCAAGATACTATCAGCATTTCTCTCGCAAATAGTTCGATCTCGTAACAAATAAAAATTCCTCTGATCTAAGATCTCTTTTTCGCCCCACGAAGATAAAACGTTGGGGCAATTAGATGAACACTCACTTGTTGCGGCAGCAGGTAAGTAACCGAGCATCTCTCGGCGAGATGCCGGCTGCTGGGGTACGGGCTCCCGGGTGGTGACGCAGTCTGCTGCCGAGACGCTGGGGACACCAGCTGCGGTCCCATCCGCTGGCGCTCCATCTGGATGGCGCAGTAGGAGGAGGAAGCTGCATGCCTCCGAGGACTCCTCTGTGCGAAACGCTTTGAATTAATGGCGTTACAAGACGTAACGTTTCGGCAGAATAATACGAAATGATTTAGCGCGTTAGGCTGAAGGTCCCGAGTTCGAATCTCGGTCCCGCCTCCCATTTTCATTCAACGTAACATAATTAATAGATTCATATAGTTGATGTAAACTTTCCCTGCTCTTACCATTAATCTGGTCGCGCCATGGACCGGAGCTATGGACGGCTGGTCACCCGCAGCGTGGTAGGGAAAGTCGCGCGGGCAGCGCGGCGGCAAGGGGGGCGTGCGGTCGGGGGTGAAGACGGAGACGTGCTGCCCTCGAGCAGGAGACTCGTCGCCCGCCGCGATGCTGTCGATCTCTGTGTAATGGTGCTGGCGACGGCGGGAAGAGTGCTGCAGGGCGGCGGGCGGCGACGGGGGCGACAGCAGGCGGCGGCGCACCGTGGGGGACGTCAGTGCACGCATCTCGCCCCTGCAGCCAGATCGACACGTAAAGCTACTAGCCCCTCCGGTGTTAGCGTACGTGCTCATCACCAAGTCATTCCGGGTTCGATTCCCGGTGGGGCCAAAAAAATTGTCACTTTTCACAGGAATGACCCAGTTCATCTAGCTGTGACTACTGAACAGCAAACCTTCCTTCCTCTATCCTCCTAGTATCAATAACTCTAACTATTACTAACCACTTCTACTAAACCTCCAAGTTGTTGGTGAACCCAGCTAACCGGCCCACCTATACTANATCTAGCTGTGACTACTGAACAGCAAACCTTCCTTCCTCTATCCTCCTAGTATCAATAACTCTAACTATTACTAACCACTTCTACTAACACCTCCAAGTTGTTGGTGAACCCAGCTAACCGGCCCACCTATACTCCTACCATTCTACCCTCCTACCTCCTATCGCTTCATGTAGATATGCTTCAATAGCACTTAGCTACATTTCCCATTTACAAATACATCAATACAATAGTACTAGCGTAGGTAGAATTAAATCTAAAGTATCTAAAATCGGCATAAATAAACCAAGTAACATGAACTAGTGACTTCAACTTGAAAAACATCTCACCGCCCATTTAAATGAGATAATTACAATTATAATTGATTGTGTAATAAATTGCGTCTTTGGTGAGACTTATTATAAAAAATGACCAACTTTGAAATCACGAAAGTTACGGAAGTTAAATTTTTTTGTATTACATTTTCCTTTGTAGTATTTTTACGTCAGTTCTATCAAGATGTCAGCGTATTACAAAAACATTTCACTATTTCCGATGCGTGAATCACGGAGCCGTTGCGCTCGACGTACATACTCTTGCGCACTTCAAATGAGTCAAGCGAGTTTCCGAAAATGACGTATACTGTACTATTAAATGATAGAAATCAAATCATACTTTTTCATAATTATTATTTATAATGTTGTGTTTTGAAACAGTTACAATAAAAATATAGAAAACAAAAATACTTTTCACTGTCTTGACTGACTTGGAGCGTAAGTCCCATCTTAAAAAGATTTCATAATTCATCCTCGTTGTGAAACGGAGTATTTTCATTTCAATAGGGCGCTTTATTTACAAATATTATTTATGTACAAATGTGTGGCGAGGCTTTTTGTTGCCTGTACGCCTGTAAAATTCCCCTTAAGTAGAGACGTGGGCTGTGCATACAATGCCCTGGTATTCACTCTCATTGAACGGATAGTTGCAGTTTTAATTTTTGGAAATCGTTCTTTTGAAATTAAAATGATTGTAATTTTATTTACTTGTGATTTGTATCGTAATATTATTATTATTATTATTTAGCATCCTTTAGTGCATCTTTAATATTGTTTTATTTAGTTGTAAAATATCTTTTAAGTATGCTGCAACTACCGATTAAATGAGCACCGTTGGGAATCACGGGAAACCAACGGTCAGAACACGATAGTGAAACGGAGTATGGAGACTGAATCATTTATGTGGGCAATTTTACATCGCCTCAAGTTACCTACACGGTCAATTTCTCAATCGTTTGTTTTGTATGAAAGTAGCTGAAGAACGCGGCGTTGATCTGGAGCTTGGATTGGTTGAGGAATACTTGTCGTTTGCGTCCTGTCTCATCGCCACTCCTTCAGATCGAAAGATTATGAAAGTGCAGACACAGTCCTATTTACCTCGGGGACCGTAACACAAGAATTACCATTTCAACGGTCCCCTGTTCCGTGACGTCTCACCCCTCCTCTCCCATAAACATCGGTGTTTCTTTCAGCTAATCCTCCGGACAAAACTTTGTCTTTTGCCTTCAACCTCCGTCGAATAGGACACAAAAATCAATACTCTTTGTGAAACTAGCGTTGTGATTTAAATGGGATTTAGTAGATATTTGCGTGTAGGTCATATATAAAGTACTCGATGTTTACTTGTCGACGTTTCGATATAATTCCTATCATCATCAGGGCTTATTATCCTCGCTCCATATACACATATTCTACACACAGTATTATTTGAGTGTATGGAATAGTATGTAATAAATTTATTGTCAAAAAAACAGTACAAACTGCGTATGACCACGTGGAGGGAAAAAAAACTAATCTACTCTCCGGAAGCAAGCAAGGGACCATCCCATCAATTCCGATCAAGGGCCCTAAGGCAGAGGCGGATTCAAAAAATTCAGCAAAAATTCCTAGATAAGATAAAAAGTTAGCTGCGAGTTATAATACTAATAGAATGTCAATATGTTTGTAATTTTAAGCAAAAAATTACATGTAAGTTATTATCGAACTATAGATTATTCTGAGTATAGTGCTTAAAAATTGAAATAACACTAAATTCACGATTTATTGTTACAATAGACCCGCCCCTAGACAAAGCCTAGAGAACCTGTATGATAAATCCGCCTCTACCCGAAGGAAAACCGGAGAAAAACCCGGGCCAGGATGGGGCTACAGAATTTATGTACACAAACGTGCCAATGTTGAGTACACATAAAACTAAATTAATATGAGCCATAAGACAACACAATCATGCAAGAAAATAGTTTTTGAAATTGTTATAAGTTGTTTAAAAAGTACTACAGCAATGGCGTGATAAAGCACAAGACGAATTTAACTTTTGTTAAAATCAATAAATTCTTTTACAGTGTAGAAGCACTGGTGCAGGAGGTAGTTTTTAACCGCGGATTTGAAGATATTCAATTTCATAATATCTTTTATATTCTTGGGCAGGGAATTATATAGAACGATTCCCGAATGGTATGGTCCCTTTTGGCAAAGAGTGGTTGACACTCTAGGGCGATGAATATTACTATATTATGTAGTATTAAGATGCTTCGGAAGGGTGTAATGAGGTGAATGTTAGGTTGAATATGTGAATAGAATGAGTGTATATGGAGCGAGGATTGCAAGCCCTGATGATGATATTAATTATATCGAAACGTCGGCAAGTAAACATCGAGTACTTTATATATGACCTACACGCAAATATCTACCAAATCCCATTTTACTTTGGAGGTCAAAAACAAGATGGAGGGTATTGTCATTTAAATTCAACGAATTGAACAGAATTGCCAGAAAGAGGAGAAGCGGAATTGTCCCTGAAACTTGACGCATGACTCTTTATTTATCATTCCAAAAATTGTTCAGAACCATTTATCCGCCATGAAATGTATACTTCAGAACTGTATAATTTCTTCATCTTCTACTTAATTTCGGATTTCCATGGAATGTCCTGACCAGAGAAACTTTTCGGTAAAACGTCGTGAACTCCGCCATGATCCAAACATGTGTGAAAGGCGAAAGTAGTTTACAAGAATTTTTTCAAAAAATAAATATTTGCGGAGAGTAATTGACTATTTTGAAAGAGACTGAGAATATGAAGAATAACCAACAGCTTTGTCGAATAAAAAATATTTATCTGATAACTTTGGGTAAGGTAAAAATGGCGACGGGCCGAGAATCAAACCCGGGACCACTGCTTTGATCGCAAGGATGTTAACCACTACACCATCCGTTCGCTGTACAACATTTCCATCCAGACCTAAGACCTGAGACACTTCCCCAAACAGGAGATAAATGAACCAGGCGGCGAACTTGTGAAGGGCGAACGGGTGGTGTAGTGATTAACACCCCTGCGATCAAAGCAGTGGTCCCGGGTTTGATTCCCGACTCGTCGCCATTTTCATCTGACCGAAAGTTGTCACATATCTTCTCCGCGTGTAGGGTACATGGAAGAAATATATGCATAAAATACTTAAATTCCAAAAATTAAATATTAGGTGGCGTCGACTACAAAGGTTTTTAGTTCGCTGCTGAACTGCGTCCTTTGTATCAATAGTCGAACGAATGTGTCAAATTACGCGAACATCAATACACTTTAACGCCGTGACAAAACAAAACAAAACAAAAAGACTGCTTTCTAGAAATATAACTGAACTACGATTTAATCATCCTTTGTTTGAAGTGTTACCAAGTCATTAATGAATTTAGTTTCTTAGTGATAACTACTAGAATATCTCACTTATGGACGTTTATCAGTATACACATATGTATTTGTTGAACTAGTACAATGTGTTTAAAGTCAAAATACTTATGGAAGTTAATATGGCAGTTCTTTAGCGTTATGATTCAAGTCATTACGTCTCCCTAATTACCGTTTCGGGTGGAACCTAATTTTGAAAAATTATGTAAAAAAATAAAGTAGATACATGCAATTATATAGAGAACCAAGTAAATAATGGATCGTTCGTGGAAATCTTCCAAACAGGCTTTTTAGACTCATTTCGAGACAGATGTTTCCTGCCAGTAATGACACTGGAGTGACGCTTTCGTGTACTTACACACGCCCAACTACACATCGCAAAAGCTAACACAAAGAGAAAATTATTACCGTTACTAAAATTAAAAATTATATTTCTCGAGATTAATTGATGTTTGAAAACAAAATTTAATTTTTATTTGTTGGCGGCTCGTTTAAACAAGACTTGTATAAAATTTGACTTCATTTCGTCGAGTCATAATTACCATGTTTACAAATTGGATGGCTAACTAAATGGATAACTTTACATGGATAGCGTTGAGACTCTTCTAATTGTGGTCACGTGATAGCGTCTTCGCTCCCACAATCCCGCTGAGCGGTAGACCGTGGGTTCGAACTCCGCTCGGCCGAACTTGGTGAGGTTTTCAGCTGGGGTTTCCCCCACTTACTCCAGACATATGTCCTGGCAACCCAACATCTCTCCTTCCCAATTCCCTTACCCAAGTCCAACGGATAGGTGGAAAAGCAGGCCTCATGACCTGAACCTTCTTTTGCCAAAAGGCATAAAATAATTCTCGCGATGCTCAGTTACAGTAACTACGTCAATGTTTCCCTAGGACGAGAACCAAAACTAGATGACCTTCATTCATTTTGAATTTTTTAAAAATTTCATTAACTTCAGAATGAGTAGAGTGAAAATATTTTTTTCAACCTATTGAAGAGGTGGCGATAAAACGTCAGTGCTTCACATGAGAATATTGATCGAGGAATTAACTTTCTTTTTGCTTGTTTCACCAATAACTTGTTGCATTTGGAAAGTTCACTCTCAAATTGCTTCGCGGTAGACATCAAGATTTATTCCTATTACAACTTCCATTTTTTCTTGTCCACATAACAATGGTCAATGACCTGAGATATGTTTTGATTCTGTGCATTTTCATTCATTAGTTCCCTTCACATATTTTCTGTCGAATCACGTTTTTGAACGATTATGATACTGTATCCGAAGAACGTATCACCCAGTGGCGCAACTATCGAAGTCAGGGCCCCCAGACAAAATTGAGCTCGGGGCCCCTTGGTGGTTGTAGTTTCACCAATTTAATATAGTTAAATTTAACTATTATTGAAAAATATTTTATGATTTTGAAGTTAAAAATACAACTTACCTTTGTAACTGTTTAGTAATTTGGTAATATTTAGGTACCAAATATTTTCAATGCGGAAATTGTACAAAAAAATCAAATGATGTATATTTTTTCAAACGACATACTTTCGTTTCAGCAAATGATCTGATCTAATATGCTTCTTAACACATTTGCAAGCTCATGTGCGATCGATAAAACACTCAATTAATTTAACTTTTTTTGTAGATGGAATTTCTCTAAGCTGACGGGATCTTTCGGTATTTTGGGGAACGTTTTCTTTAACATTCTCATAACGCGGTAGTATCATATTTGTACTGCAGTCAGCCCGGCTGACGGTCGACTTTCCCTGCACTACATTAAGAACTAATGAAATTAGTGTATTTTGAGCAGTGTGAAATGATTGCCAATTTCGTGGCGCTGGCTCTCAGACTACTCGTATAAAACAAACCGATTTAAAACTTGTTTATTTCGTTTGCCGAAAATTACGAATTATTCTTTTAAATATACAAATGAATGGACAATATAAAACCACTTTTATTTCTAAGACGTGATAACCTTTGTAATTATTTATAATAAATGAAAAAAAATTAAAATACAGTTTTCCAAATTATTTTATGTTTGTTGATTAATTATGAATAGATTACGTAAAATAATGTCTTTTAACAATAAAAATTCTTGTGTTTGAATAATAAATCTTTTTCACAAACATGGACAAGGTACCACATCACTCCAAGAGGAAGGGGACCCCATGTACCTGGGGGGCCCCCGGACAATGTCCGGATGTACAGGGCGCTAGTTACGCCACTGGTAACACCTATACGAATAGTTTCACCAAAGCTATAGCTTTGTTTTAACTGGTACTCATTAATTTGCTGTTTTCTATTCCCATAATATTGTTTAACTTGCAGGAGATTTTGAGCTCACTAATGAAATTCATGGAACAATCGATAATTTTCTCTCTTAAAAAGTATTTTGAGAGGCTTAGATTGAGGGGACTGGGACTCAGTTTTGTGGCAACAGGTGGGGGGGGGGGACGCTTCGAGACCTGGTTCTTTTAATTATATTATAGCAACTACTTTTACGTTAAGGGTATAGAAAAACAATGATGTATGTGTGTATATTGAAGCGTGCTTGTACGTATGAGTGTGTGTCTGTATCTGTTTGTCAGTGAAAATGTGTTTGTGTACGTATGTCAATGTAAACACATATGGACCTCATGTAGATAATTAATTTCTTAAATGTAATTTCCTTCTCGTTCTTACCTTGTGTACTAATTTTCTGTCAATTTCATACCGTATGTGTGTATTTTGTAGATATGTGGGTTACGATTTGTTATTTAACCTCGTATTATTGTATTACGTATGTCGTCTTTTCTAACACTGAGCATTGCTCACTTGCATATTAATAAATTATTGTATTCTCGAATCGGCCAACTAAGGATCACGGTAACGAGTGTTAGTAAGGTTCAGTTCTGTGTGAGTTTTTATTTACTAGACACATTGTGAATTTTGGGGGGGACAGCGTCTAGAAAGAATCTAGAAAGCTGTATCCGAGTATTACAACTGCGGTTGTTAGCCGCAGAGGGTGAGCGTTTCAAGCGCCACAGCTATATGAACTGACACAGCTACAAATAAGCACTTATATAAATATTTAAAAAATATTATTATTATACTATTTTATTTAGTTCTCTCAACTTGTGTTACTTTTTCTCTCAGCAGTGGATTATTAAATCAAGTTCTGCTGGGAGGAAGAATCTATTTCAGATCCAAGAACTTTCTGGTAATGTGGGCTGAGGACAGAAGGACGCTGTGTTGCAATCTATTTATCAACTTATTATTGTCTTCTTTCCTTACCTGCGGCAGGGAGGGAGCGCTGCATTGACGGCTCCCACCGGTGGCTCTCGCCGCTCCTCCCACGCACCGCGACTACGCGAAGACTCCATTGGCTGCCTCTGGCGCCCCCACTCCCCAGGACTCTTGGGGCCGTCGAAGCAGGCGTTCTCATGCCAGTTGTAGGTGATCACTGCGCAAAAATAAGAAATAATACATCTTTTTAAAAACAAGCCATGTACTGAAACGAATCAAATAAGTTCGGGTTTGTATTAATGCATTGCATAACCTACACTTTTCCTTTTTAACTCATTACCTTATCATTACGATCGTCTCTCAAAAGATGTTTATGCTATCGGAAGGTGTATCTCACGGATGCTATATCGTTTATGCTATTTATTTACATTAATACAAGTTTATGTTTAAAACGTATTTTCAGTATTACAAATGAACGAGCAAGATTAATTATGTCAAATAAATAAACTAATTCTAATAGTAAAAAGTATAAAATAAAATAATAAATAAAAAACGAGCATTTATTGAAGTGATGAGCTAAAACAAATAAGATAAGTTAAGGTTTATATTAAAGTAATACAATGTCAAATGCTCATACCTCCATACATATTTCATATTAGTGGATCCCAATAAAAATAAACGTAGTTACTATCTTTATCGCTTAAACTGGTTCAAATTTTATGTTGAATTATTTGTTTTCAAAAAGCATGAACCCCTCCGGTGACTCGGAAACTAGCATGCTTGCTCGTCACATAGACACTCTGGGTTCGATTCCTGTCGGGGCCACAAACAATTTGTAGCATATGAATTCAATGTTCTTGTTGGTATAGCTGTGAAGATTGGAAAGTGAACCCCCCTCCTTCTAACCACCCCCTAGACTCCTAGTATCACTATCTCTTCCTACTAACACCTCCACGTAGGCCAACTATCTCCTACTTCCTATCGTTCCATATAGATAATCTTCAATGGCTCGCTACATTTCACATTTACAAATACTATACAATAATTAAAAAAAGCTTGTCGCCCGAATTTTAGAGAAAATTTATATTCTTCGGCACCCGATCACTGTCCTAAGAAATTAAATGGTACCTACTTTAATGAACACTTCGCACGGCTAGCTTTTTGAAAACAAATAATTAAACATAAAATATTAAACCATTATCAGCGATAAAGATAGTAAGTACGTTTATTTTTATTAGGATCTACTTATATGAAATAAGTACGGAGGCATTAGCATTTGACATTGCATTACTTTAAAAGAAACCTTAAATTTTCTTATTCGTTTCAGTACATCGCTTAAATAAAAGGTTTTTAATTTATTATTGTATACTTGTAGCATTAGAATTTGTTTATTTATTTGTCATAATAATTAATCTTGCGTGTTCACAATACTAAAAATACTTTTACTTTTTATCTTTAGCTATTCGTAATAATATAAGAAATTAGAACGACAAGATGTAGGCTATGCAATTAGTTATACTTATTTGAATGAAGTGACTGATTGCGTTTCAGGAAGAATCCGCCACGAACTCTCGGAATAAAATTGTAATTAAAAGAACTTTAAAAAAAGTTTATATTTAGTTAGACATTTGCATTGTCATAGGGTTTATTCACGTGTGCAAAATTTCAGCTCGATCGGAAAGGGGGAACTGGTTTAAAATTAAGTTGCAAGATTTGGTTCAAACATACTAACAATCTAGCGGGTGAAGTTAAATAAAAGCTCGTCGAATCCAGCATCCGAAGTGGAAAAGGAAAGGAACAAAAGCTAACACGACACGTCGATGTCGAACTTGCAAACAATTGGAGGTGGAGGGAAGTCAACTTTGAAGCAGACAAAAACTTAGAATTAGTCTCGATGAGTCTTCGTCACATACAATTTACTCATATTTTGTTAGTGGTTTATATTTTTCACCATATGCTACATGGACTAAGAAAACAACCTGTGTTACTTTTTGTACAAAAGTGGTTGGATGTATTGCATTTTTAAAGTGAATTTTGACTATCCGAATGTTTTATCATCCGAACCAACATAATCGACGCTTTTCAGTGCACGAGTCGTAGAGACAGACCGGGACGAAAGATTGGGACGCAGTTAGTTAAAAGGGACGCTAGAAATACAAGAAATAATAAAAACAGAATAAAACAAATAATTATTAAAACGAGCATCTTATTTGCAAGAGACGTAATGACGTAATTGCAATAATGCATTTTATACAAAATATTAAAAATACGACCTTTGAATATTAAAATGGTTGAAGGTTAATTTAAATTCATTTTTAAAATTGTAAATTCCAAAACATTATGTATGAATTTTCATGGTTTTACCTCCAAAATGATAGTATTTAATTACATATTTTTATAGAATACAAATCACTTTCCTTCCATGTTAAGGAAGTAGGCATGAAAAGACTTATACAATGTTTTTGCTATCTTCTTCCGATAAAGTGTTCTTTCCGCAATATCTTGTTTACAAAAAGGAGAGCTGAGTGATAGGTGTGACTTCCTCCACACACACGAAATTCTTCTACAAGGTTAATATGACATTCTTGGGAAAGAATCCGTTAAACGGATCTTTGAAGTCCAAAGATCCAAAGAGGAGTGTCTTTTGTATACTGATGTGAATTTTGTTGCGTAAATATTGAACGTTTCAGCGAAAATATGAGTTGGGTTAATCAATATGTATCGATCTGATTTTTTTCTAACCTTTACACGGAAACAGTGGCTTCAAGCGGGCCATCTCCTCTCCCTCTATGTATAATGATTTTAGTAAACCAATAACACGTTTTCCTTAAGTTAAAAATAAAATATTTGCTAATATTATAGCTCATATCTATAGTTATATTATTTCATAGTTCCTATAGTTGTAGGTAACATTCACTTGTAGTTTCCAGCTAATCTTTAAGATTTTGCGCTCCCTCGATGCGCCCAAAAGGAAATTTTATTTATCTCATTGAAATTACGCAGAATATCATTTGGAAGTTCAAGTTTATCCTTTAGGTATTTTGTGCCTCGGAAAAAGAAATCCCGCTCACATCACATTTGAAAGACTCTGATTAGTAGGTTTTGTTTCGCTTCGCTTCAATACCATAATACAAATCCCGAGAATATCTTAAATTATGGCACATTCTGGTTATTCAATTCTCATTCCCACGAAGTGCAACATAACAAAATGAAATAAATAATTATAGATTTACGACCTTTTAGCGGACGAATACTTTATATTTTGTGATTTAATGTAGTTTTCGTCCGTTAAAACCTCGTAAGCCTTTAATTATTTATTTCATTTGTTTGTATAATGGACGATTGTAGTAGAATTTTTAAAACATAAAAACTCGGATCCGGGATAAGTGGAACAAAAAGTAAATTTAAGTGACATTTGTGTCAAACCCAATGCAATTGGCCCATCAGATATTCTGCACAGATCAATTGTATTCACCAGAGTGAAAACAAAACCACTACCGTTAACCACTTACCACGCCTTCCACAGTCGTATACCATTTCCACCCAGACAAATGGTGTACGGTGTGGAAGGCGAGCGGGTGGTGTAGTGGTTAACACCCCTGCGACCAATACAGGAGTCCCGGGTTTGATTCCCGGCTCGTCGCCATTTTCACCCGATTGAAAGTTTTCACGTTTCTTCTCCGCGTGTAGAGTACACGGAAGAAATATATGCAAAAATATGTGAATAAGCATCGAAACAGTTTTTGTTTGATTTGAAAAAATTTAATTTTTTATTGGCTTTCCGTTATCGAAACTCGTAAGAGATCTGTTGCGTTTCGCCCGTTGCACTGAGAAGCTGTTGCTCAGAAGTAGCGTGACGAAGTGTTGTGGGCATCTGACGCGCGTCTTCCTCCACGCTCGGTGCCCGCTCGCTGAAGCGTGGCTGCCACTAGCGTCCCCATCCTCCTCCTCTGCTGCCCAGATGCTCTCTTATCAACAATGTTTTCCAAGCTACGAAACAGAAAATGTTTTCTCCTCCACTGATCTGGTGGCGGCAGAGATTTTGCGATACAGTTCCCGACCATATTTTCACCGTCAATGATAGCTGTACTCAATATCTAAAGAAATAAACAAAAATAATGACAAATTCAAATAATATTGATATTTTTTGTGTCATTTTTGTTTATTCAGTGGATGCAACACGGAAGCACTCACACATGTTGGACAATTAAATACGACACTTCTCATTTATTTGCTCTGCAATTGGATAAACTAATTCCATTAATTGTATTTTTTTTATTGTTCACGAACCACCACTGAGGTTAAACGTTCGAGTGCTTTCAGTAAAGGTGGTTTGGCAAAACCGCTACTTGCGAATAAAAATTCGTTCTTCCGAGGAGGAAATAAATTCATGATATCAAATAATATTTTCGATACCAAAGTAAGGAGAAAAAAATCAACATTAGGCCAAAGCTTTCGATTTAAGTCCCCTGGTAAAGGGAATTTTATTAAAATTTCCCCCCTTTCAGTCAAGACATAGTGAAACTGTGCAACAACGTTCTAAAACAACATAATTCTTTCAACAGTTTGTGATATCTTCTCAACTCTCACAACGTAAATTAATAAAAACATTAATATACCTGGAAGCGATAAATAAATATTATCATAATTCGTCGAACCGTTATCAAATATTTTTTATTAAATCTACGCAATCGTTGTCATCGCAAAACTTATTCTAATGCAAATTTTAATGATTCTTGGACAGAATCTTCCATAAATAAAATATAATTACGATGTAGTATAGAATGGAATTTTCATGATATGACGTTACTTTCCCATTCCTTATTCTCGAAACATTTTCAGCTTGTGCAGGGATGGTCTCTCAAAAATTTGTTTGTATCTCCGTCCCTCAATGATAAGCTTTTCTAATTAATTTTTAGCCAATTTTGCGATGTTTTCTAAAATATTTATTACACGCGCACTGAGTTATCGTGTTGAATTCTTTCGACCGCAAATTAGAGAACTCGCATTGTTATAATTGAACAAAGGACAATAACATTTTGCTGAATGTAATAGAACTAATTATTTGCCTAAACACAACATGCAAAATAAATAATGCTTAACTATGAGAACTTAATGGTTCAGTTATCGAAATCAGCTCATACATTTTATATTAATCATGTAGTTGGGTCAAACGGATCCTGAAGAAAAGTGTCCGAGATGATGTTGCAGCCAGTTTGTTCCATAAAAAATGTTAAGTGTTCCAAGTATAACCATTTATTATCATACAAAACCTACTTTCCTTCCTCTCGAAAATTTATAGATTTAAGTAATGGGTAGCTTCGTGCCATTCAAGTCTGTATTCAGAATAGTGAAAGATGATATCGAATGATTTGAAAAGTGCGTAGTTCTATAGTTATTCCTTGGTTTAATAAAAGTCTGGGAATAATGATATTCCTGACGGCTATATTTAGAGAAATTTGAAATTCGACTTTTCAGAATTCTACCCTTCTCGTATATTCTTTTCGCATTTGTACGTCTGCTTTATTTTGACGTGTCAATAATGAATCATTTGCGTAAACACGTTCTCGATCACCAAGAGATCAAATGAACTCGTCAACGGTTATTCGCTGTCGTTATCAGGGTTGCAGTGGAGAAAATACATTTAGTTCCGTTCAAAACAATTCGTTCTATTAGAATTTGTCGATTCTTTTTCTACAAGACCTTTTGATAGGTTTATCTCTAATCTGGCAACATCTAATTTTTTGAATGTATTTAGTATCTACAGTCAATAACTTGTATAAAATAGCTTTTTCTAAGTGGCGGATGAAGTCCAATTCCTCTGCGCGTCCGATCGGCGAGAGGGGTAGTTTCCTCAAAACATCGACTCACTATCTCGATAACACAAACATATATAGGTGTTCGCATTTATATAGAAGGTGATCCACATGAAAGTTTAAGTTTGTTTTATTCCGCGACGAGAAAAAGAAGGGAAATGTTTGCGTAGTAGTAATGGCATACTCACCGAGGGGTTGCCTGGGCGGCGTGACGTCGTAGCGGCGCGGAGGACTGGCGGACATCTCGAAGCACGCGTTGTCACGCCCACCCCCGCGCTCCTCGCTGCGCGCGCGGAAGCAAGCGGCTCGCGTGGCTCGCGTGGCTCCCGCGAAGGACGCCCTGCGACTCCCGTGCATCGCAGTCACACTTTCGGCGCTTCCTTCATCTTCTGTCGGAGTCTCCAGTCGCGAATTGACACTGTGACGGAACAAGGCACTGACACAGGAACTACTTTTCCACTCTCTCTTCCGATCGCTCGTTTTGTTTGCTCGAGATTGGCACCCGACGCTGCTGTTTGTTCGAGTCTCCCTATCTCTGGGGGAGCTCGGTCGCCGATGCGTCGCCGGGAAGGCTGGAGCTGAACACACAAAATGTCCTTTCAATTATACGCTATTACGCTGTTCTCGTTTCTCAAGCTACGCATTTTATACAAAGTTTTCAACATTTTTAAAGTCACGGCTATTACAATAGTATTTAAAAGGAGGATATCCAAACATTGAAACTATTTTAAATCACTTAAAATCATTCGTTAAAAATCTTTTGTTTAGTATCCCTTCCATATTTCGATCGAGAATGTAATCCGGTTCCATCAAAAAAAAGTAAAATGTAATGACTGATATAATAAGACAATTCTGTTTTTTTCTGTCTCTAATGCCCTGTTCCGTGAGCATTTAAAATTTCTTTGGGCTAACTTAACACATTTAAGAACTTCGGAGCGTTACATACTATTAGGAACATAGATTTGACTACATTTTTCTTAACCATTATTATCAGATAAACGCATCCACATTTTTCGTTATTCCGTTACGTCTTCTGGTTTTCTAGCGTTATGAGCAAAACATACAATGAATTCAGATTTCTTCTGAGGGCTTTTAGTTTAAAGAAGAACATCGACTTTACATTTTCGGTGGTATTATTTCTGTAGTATCTGCATTACATCAACTAACTCGATGCCGTTGCCCTGTATTTATAGAACTGAATGCTACCTATATTGTAATACTTGAGTGATGATGCAAATTAGGTGTTTGTAATGTGTGCGAACCCTTGCGAACGAAGTGATCCAAAATTATATTAATATCGTTAATTAAAAAAAAAATCTTCAAAATTTTTTTTAAATGGCTTAATATTAAAGATATTTCCCTATTTTTTTTGATATGAGAATTAGCTCAAAATAAGTACGTAAGACTGATGATAAGTTCTTATAGAGCGGAGACTGCGATATAAATTTCTTGTATCATAAGCACTCGCAAAATCTTTACTACAGAAAAATTCGAAGAAAAAGAGTCGCGACCCTATGATGGTTGTGGTAAGCTGGAGTCACACAAGAACCGAACCATTGGGAAACTCTCTGTACTTTATCACAGTTTCAAGGACTCTGACGTCAGTCAGGGGAGACTCCGTTTTTTGTTCAATAAAACGTATGTAACTGTTGAACACTTCGAAACTGTCCACTCATATTGGTAAAGCATAATTGGAGCACAATGAAACAGTACCTGAGATGCGGCTTCGCGCAGCTTCGGGCGTTGAAGTCTCCGGATGCGACAGCGGCAGCTCCTGACGCGCGAGTGACGTTGGGGACGACGAGCGCAGGGGAGGAGCCAGGTGGCTGCGGCGGCGGCGGCGGAGACTCCCCTCTCGAGGGGCACGGGCACGCGCCGGGCGTCGCCGGGGAGCACGCAGCGACTGGCAGATGTGCGCGGGATGCGGGCGGCGGCACGCGCGCGTCGAGCCAGCTGCCCTCAGATCAAAAGTACATTCGCGAACGAGATGATCGTGAGAGTAGCACGCTGTCCGTCTCAAATGCAATTCCCGAACAGTGATTAGGCTGGTATTACACGGTCATGTTTCTACGTCATATCTATGATAAAAGATAATCAAAGGCAGTGGTGTAACTAGCACGCTGTACATCTGGACATTACCCGGGGCCCCCTACTTCTGGGTAATAAGGGACCTTCTTCGTGGTTTTTTACCTTTTTCATTGTGTGAAGAAAAAACTATTATTGAAACAAGATAATATTTATTATTAGAAAACAATTTTACGTAATGTAGTCATAATTAATCGAGAAACATTTTTCATAAGCTGCCGGATGTGTGTACAGTTGTCGTGCTATTTGAACTGTGCCGGTTACTGTTGCGACTGCAGAATGGTCATTTTGGAAACAAGCTCGTCAAAAATTACTTGAGAAATTCCTTGGATCGAGACAGACTAAGTGCTTCGTCCATCGAATATGCGGATACAAATGATTTAAGTGGCATATTACATCAGTTAGTTAAAACATTTTATAAAATGAAAGTACGTCGTACGAAAATATGAAACTATCATTGTATTTTTATACATCTACCACGTTTAAAATATATAGCATGTAAATATTATTTAATAAAATTACTAAACCATTACTAATATTTGCATTTTTTACTTTTAAAATTCATTAAATATATTTTTAAATTTAACTTTAACCAACCTGAGCAACGACAGCGGTGGTCTAGTGGTAGCCTCCTCGCTTCCACGATCTCGTTGAGCGGTAGAGCGTGGGTTCAAACTCGAACTAGGTGAGATTTTCAGCTGGGGTTTCCCTCAACTACTCCAGACAAATGTCGGATCGGTACCATAAGTTCCCCGGCAACATAACATCTTTGCTTCCCAATTCCCTTACTCAAGTCCAACGGTTAGGTGGAAGAGCAGGTCTCATGGTCTGAATCTCCTTTTGCCAAAAGGCATAAAATAAATAAATAAATTTATTTAGTTGATTGTCCTCCACGTGGTCATACGCAGTTTGTACTGCTTTTTTGACAAATAAATGTATTTATTTACTTATATAAATTAACAATGGAAACACCTTAACAAAGGCCACTACGGGGCCTCGAGCTACCTTTTACCCGGAGGCCCCGACTTTGATAGTTACACCTCTTATGAAAGGTTCTCACAACGAGAACCTATGTCAAATATATCTGATCCTAGTTGAACTTGTATCAAAGCTTGTGCATGACACGGTCATATCATAGATAAATGACATAGAAATATGACCGTGCAATACAAAGGAGATTTAATTACCCTGTTTTCCCCCAAAAGTAGCTTCACGTTCACGACGCATATTTCATATGTCTCTTCCGGCTTTCGAAGTAATGAATTATCTTCTGTATATCTTTATTTCTGTACGTTGACAACGACTTTTATTAAACAAACCTAAATTACTTGTGATTGAAAATAAGAAGCGTAGAAGGAGACGTAGCGTCGCGACGCGAGAAATACGTTGCGGAGCATCAGTGGAGGGGCCGGGCGACGGGCTCCCCTGGGAGTCGCACGAGAACCGGTAAAACGGCCCTTACACACTGCAAACATATTGCACCACACTTGACGTTGCACAACATTTACGAGCACGTGGAGGTAGTACTCTCCTTAAATCCACCAGAAAGTTCTGTCAAATATTGCACATTATGCAATCGAATACAAAACGGAAAAGAATTTCACGTATTACGTGCGTCAGAGCGACGGAGCTTAAGTACCCCCAAAAATGTTTTAAATCGGTAGAATGAATTATTAGTTAATAAGAACTAATATGGTGAATATTTCCAAGTTTCGTGAATAGTTGGCAACTTCACTTCAGTCAACGCAATGCACAGAATACAATAAGTGACGATGGGCGAGGTTGAGGTTTGGGAAGTCGATTGTACTCTGAGATGGCAGAAGGGGAAATTGTTTTGGAAAGTGCTGTAGAAGCTGAAAAGACATTGTCCTTAAAAGGGCATTTCGTGATCGATTTTAAGAAAAAGTATTTGAAATAAATGACATTTCTTAAGCAATTCTAAGCGATGTTGTACTGGAGGATTAACATAAATTTTTTTCGAGTTAGGAAATGTTTAATAACAGACGATTTAAGGGGTTTCTCATTTCAAGAAAAAAAACTTTCAATGGCGCTATTTTAAAATAACGCGACAACAATTCACACAGAAAGCAATTTTTATCTTTATTTTATTCAGAATAGTTCAGTTCCCATTTCTACTACGTTTAATCAAAATTACAGACGTTATCAAAGATGTCTTTAACGAAATTTGTATATCTCGAAAAGAGGAGCATCTTTTTAGTAACGAATGTATGTACAAGTTGATATTTGCGAATCACGATAGCTATTCGTTAGTATTGGTCATTTACTGCAGTAATATAATGAGATTTTACTGGTAGTTTTGGCAAAATCCAATTATCACAATTACTGAGAGTACAATATTTAAAGTGTATAATACGTATTGTGAACATTTTATAAGTTTCAATTTGTTATGTCTTTTAAACATTTTATTCGAACAGCACTGATGAGGTCCCAATACGTGTAACACATGTATTGAAGCAGCCCTGAAATTTATTTTTTCCACATGGTCACTATCCATTCAATTGTATTATTATTATTATTATTATTATTATTATTATTATTATTATTAGAAAACGTAACAAATTTCATTGGATGCTCTTCCACAATGAACCCGAAACGAAAACGGAACTAGCTGAAGGACAATGTCAGTTCTAATGCATGAATCCACGTCGACTCCCGAAACAAATTCACAAAGCAAAAAGTCAATTTATTTAATAACCACACGCTACTTTACGCTATTTCTTGGTGAAAAATGTCTAATTATGCTCTATGTATCAAAATCTGAACGGTATTGTTGTCCTATGAAGTACTTATCCAACCTAAGGGAACCCGCGAAAATGCAGTAAAAAGTCATTGGAGTAGCAAGTATCCTTCAAATCTATTACTAGATTGCAACAAAAATGGACTTTTATTATACATTAAATGTGCTACTTGTAGGAATGTATCAAATAAAAACTGTCAAATTTTGACGAAATGTTGCATAATAATAATAATAATAATAATAACATTTATCATTTTGTCATTTTTTGATATTACATTATGATATTACATCATATTACAAAATAATATAACATTAGGGCAGATATGGCCTATGCCGACTATGTAGATAGAAGCAAGAAATAATCGACCATCTAGTGTCAGGATGCCCCATTTGGGCTAAGAATGAGTATTTGGTAAGGCAGAACAGAGTTTCTTCATATTTACATTGGCAAATTTGTAAAGCTTTCGGGTTCACTGTGAAAGAAAACGAACCTAGTTCTGTAAACTCCAATGAGAAAGTCACAATCCTCTAGAGCCAACCAATAAATACTGACAGGCCAATCAATGCAAATAGGCCTGACATTGTTCTGAGAGACAAGGAGAGTAAGGAATGTCTTCTTATTGCTGTTTCTGTTCCCAGCGACATGAATGTTGAAAGCAAAGATGCAGAAAAACTGCTCAAACCTGGCTATTGAATGCCAAAGAATGTGGGGAATGAAGACAATAGTATTATTATTATCGGAACCACGGGAATAGAGAGAAAATATATAGAAGACAATCTTCAGAAAATTCCCGGAAAAACCTATCTATCTGAGGTCCAAAAATATAGGCATTCTGGGGACGGCTCATATTATCCGCAAAGTGTGCACCTAAGAATTTCTCTAGGAGACGCAACCTAAGGGAAGTGGAACTTCCTTGGACGCGTTCCGAAATACTTACCAGCTATGCTGAGAAATAAGTCCAAATCAATAATAATAATAATAATAATAATAATAATAAACTTTATAGTCTAAAAAGTTGTTGCAAACTGCGTATGACCACATGGGGAATAATAAACTAAGTTACTCTCCGGAAACAAGCAAGGGACCATCCCATCAATTCTGATCAAGGACCCTAAGGCAGAGACGGATTAAATACTTATAATTTTATTTTATCAAATACCTACTGTTATCAATTTATTACTCCAAAATGAATCGTAGATATAATCTGCAGTCAAAATTCGAGATTAATAATAATAAAAGTATTAATGACATCTCGCCTATGAAAAATCCGCCACTACCCTGAGAGAAACCCGGGCCAGGATGGGGCTACAGAGATAATGTATAAATCAGTGCGAAGGTTGCGTACAGATAGAAATAAACTATTATCAATAAGAAGGATAAAAATCAACATGCTTGTAAAAGGAATTTCATCAGTATCTAGTGTACTATATCAATGGCGTGACATAGTATAAGAGAAATTAACATCACTTACATAATCCGAATAAGTGTACTCTGCAATAATATAAGTGTACTCTACAGTGAATTTCACAATACCTGCCAATATTTATCAATCACAATCCCGACCAATTCGTCCACAACGAATACAAAATTATAAAACTTCGCAAATTAATTGAAAGATCATCTCCTTTAACTCGTGTGAAAAGGAAACCATGATACCGAACAAATTACTTGGCTCACGGAAACAGCTTTCATCCTCTATAAAAAATGTGTTGTATGCATCCCTCCGATGGCAGAGCAAGTACAGCTGCTGCGTTTCGATACACCTTCAAGCTACCGAATTCTGAGACCTCACCGTCAGCTGAATAGAAAAGACTCTTATAAAGCAATGGGAATAATGAAGACACATCCTTCGTCTTAAGGTGACTTCATCTCGACCTCTTCTCTGTAAGTTAAAATGTACCTCTTTTGTTCTGAGTTTTAGTCACTTTTCTAGAACGTCTTATCATGTCTCGTGTTTCTGCATGGAGATCCTAAGCGACAGAATTCACTCTCTCAGCAAAAGACGAAAAAGTCGACGAATGTTTAGGAAATGTTTTTCCATCGGTGCGTTTTCTTTAGACCTACGGAGGTATAACATATAGAAATTTGGCAACATTTTTCATCCGAATGGAATAAATAGGGGTCATAAATATCTTACTACCGCGCGAAATTTCTTTTGAATTACGCTACTGCAATGGTCGTCACCCCAATCATCATTGAGGTATGGAATCTCCCTGATCTCTCTATTTGCCGTTGGCTGCGGAAAACGATAATATTTTATAAGCGTTTGCTATTCTTTTCCTGATGCTTGTAGGCACCAATCCAAAATGCTCGTCGTGATACATGACGTCAGATGTGGATATTTTCAAAATTATCCATTTTTAATTATGTTATGTTGAATGAAAATGGGAGACGGGACCGAGATTCGAATTCGGGACATTCAACTTAGTGCGCCGATGCCTACCAACTGCACCACCCCGTTAACCTCTGGATCCGGCCTGTACGTGAAACTTTTTTCTTCCGTAAAGAAGAAAGGTGGTGTAATTATCATAATTGTGCAATAAAGTTCAATAGAAATTGCGTGCATATACTCTAGCCGGAAAAAATAAACGAATCGTTGATTTGAATTACTTATTATTTGACTGAATGTTATATTAATCCTCGCGGCAGCAATCAGAGCTGCAAAGTGAAAGTATTATTTGTACATGGGAAATGTAGCGTGCTATTGAAGTATATCTACATGAAGCGTTAGGAGGTGGGAGTTGGGTGGTAGGGTTATTGTTAGCTGGGTTTACCAACAACTTGGTCCACGTGGAGGGGTCAGTACAAGTAGTTAGTTCTTGATACTAGGAGCCCTCCAGCGTGACGCAATGCGCTGCCTCTCCCTTCCTTCGTCCTTCCGACCTTCTCCATTCACGTGTGCGGAACACGAGAGACCCTCAGCGCAGGGGACGTGCCAGGTGACGGGGGATGGGGACATGCAGCGTAACGGAAGTCCGGGTTCTGTACACGGATGGAATTGGGGGGTGGGAAGTTCTCTTCTCATTCTGCCACCCCATACCCACGGTTGCTCCTCGGAATCGCCTTTGTGAGGAGAATATGCCATATTCGTAGTCTTATTCGCAAATTGTTTCGAGGACAAGGAACACTAAACTTTCATTAACGGCTCCGAATAGACGAGCAGACAATGGAAATGACAAAGAGTATTTAAAAGTTTGACTTCTTACACGTAATTTTGTATTTATTAGACTTTTAAACGTACAGGGCCCAGTTCATTTTGAGGATGAGATAGCTGTAACAATTTATTTTAAAAAATGCGGATAGTTTTGATTGCCCCCACGCTTTCCACAGACGTCGAACTCTCTCCCATAAGCCACTAGTTGGGGAGATCGAGGCAGGTTTATACTTATATTATCGTTCTTTTATACAACAAATGTTTACATTCACTATATATTTAGCTACGTTCTGACACATACTTTTACAAAATCAAACACGGTTTTTGACAAAAAATGGTTAATGTCAAGTTGGAGAAAGTTATCTTAATGGCAAAACGTACGTAATAAATTGCGTGCTTTTAATGAAAAATAATTATTAGCCATTTTTATTTAGCAAAACGCGGCCTAATACTACAATACTACGTGAAGAAACTAAAAGAAAATAATTTTCGATATTAGGATGAGGTAATGAGTTTACAAAACAATTGTCCGTATCACAATGGTTACAAACAAAAAATGGTGACAATAACTTTTATTTTTGCATTGAATATAACCATTAAATTTACACCTCAGTTATTATATAAATTCAATGATATAACTCAATTCTCTTTCTTGAAGTCTTTATAAAAGGTGCATGTGGCCAAGGATCTCAGGTTTTGTGTCAATAATTGTTCTTTGATCGATTCAACTGCAAATCTTTGTCACACAATACAATAAGCTTATTGGGAACGAGGCATATTTTCTCGTTTCGAATACTCTTGGTTTGGGGCGGTCGGGTCCAACCCGAACCGATCCCGAACCAAATCGACTGACTGAATCAAGTCGATTTCAATTCCGTTTCGAGTATTTCTTGTTTTCCGAGCACAAACTAATGGATATAATGCTAATTTAAACCAAAAATTATGTAACTTCCAAATATTAAATTAATTTGTTAGAATTTGACTTAATGTTTTAACTTGATTTATAAAATACATAGTTGTTAAATGAAACTGAAATGTTGTAAACTTGAACCATGTAACTTTCATTAATGAAAAATAAATTAGAAACAAAATTCATTTCAATGTTTAATATTTTATTAATGGTTTTAAAATACACTAGCTTTACACACTATCACACACATACATGTGGGTCATTCTTCTCATAATCGAAAAGAAAAATATCAAGAGATTTGGCTAAAAAAATATGTTTTGGTTTATATCCATTACTAACTAAGATAGCTCATTCTTTTCATAAGTATATCATTATTTCACATTAAATTACACCAAGTCCGTTTTAAGAGAAAGTTACTCGCAATAATCATTATACTTCGAGTCCCGTAATATTCCGAATTTCAGGGTCCATTTTATGGTGGAAAGTCATAAAATTCCTTACTTTTTGTTCACCAAATGACCTTTCAAGGTTAAGACATAACAAATTATCCTTTTTTTCAAATTCCAATTGTCAAGGTACACAATCATCGATTTTCAAAATTTTTGGCTATTATACTATAACCTAAAATTCTTGTCAGTAAAAATTGTATGAAAAGTAATTCATAATTGATAATGATAGTTATTAAAAATATGTTTATTTATTCCAAGTTAAGTTTATTTATCCTACATGCATAAATAAAATTAATTTCTTTGTTCATTTTTATAAGGATTAATTCTTAGAACAGCAAGTAAAATCTCAAATAACAAATATTACTAATTATTAAATATTGCCTATTAATATTGATATACAATTGTCCCAAACCACCCGTCCAAGGCTTTAGAAACTCGAAAAAACAATGTTTGTAAAATTTTATGTTACTGTCGTGTTCAACTGGCGATAAGCAACGATTGGGAAAGGGGGAGGAGGGCGTTGGACATCTTCAAATATTTTAATGGGAACCCTAACTTTTCAAGGAAGGTTATTATTTAATATCGAAAAAGAAGTAATTTTTGTCAGAAACATTTTTTGTATTATTGGTGAAGAATCAGGAATATTTTACATTCGAAGATGAAAAATTGTTCGCTATACGTTCACTTCGATATAATTTAGCGATAATACTTCACATTATATGTAATGCCCCTATTGCACTTGTGAAAATAATACCAATTTAACTGTTAGGAGCAAAATACAATTCACATCCTTACCACAGATTTGTTTGTCGGCATATAACTGTGGCGTTTTTTAGTTGAAAACCAATTGTATTTAAAATTTAAGGGACTGAAATGTAAATAGATATAATTGCTTCTGATGACAAAAGCAATAAGGTACAATTAATTTTATATAACATAAAATTCAGTCAATAAAGCATTGAAATTGGTAATGATTTTTTGTTAGGTAACAAGGACACGCTGATAGATTTCCATGAATGCAATATCAGAAGTGTCATGACACAGGCAACAAATGGAAAAAAAAATTAGCAACAAAAATAAGTTACGAAGAAATATTTGAAATGAAATTAAAATGAATAATATTCATTTAACGCAGCTATGACACTCTTTAAAACAACATATCATTAAAAATTTAAAATTTTCGACCTAATAACCTATTAAAAAGCATGGGATAATTTCTTCAGATGCAAACACATGGATTAATTTCCCACGCACTAATACTCAGCGAAAAGTACATGGTAATTTTATGTTAAATTAAAGAAGAAAAAAGATTTTATTCGCAAATGCGATAAAACTCATTTAAAAATTAACGTAAAATGAAAAAAACACACATGTCTGTCTCGGTGGATTATGTATAGTAAACGATATTGAGATATTTTCCCTCCAGAATACAAAAATATCGTAGGCAAGGTCACATCTTCATAAATATCCAGAAATTTGTATATTCACCATAAACTAGTCTTCTTCGTATGCTTTCTCCAGCTGCTTCATTCTCTGAAGCTCTTCTGACAGAACTCTCACCGCTTGCTGGACGTAGGCCATTCTTGCGCACTGTCTCGCCCGACTCATTCGCAGAAGTTCCTCATCATCAGATGATTCTGTGGAATCACCATCCGTCGTTTCTTCGTCCCTCGAATCCTCTGAACCGGAATCCGTCAGATCAGAAGCACTTCCGTGTTTCCAGTAATCGAAGACAGAGTCGCTAGAAGGGGGTGGTAGATACTCACAGATGGCTCGGCTGATTTGAATATTGTTCTCCGACTTCGCATGTTCTGGAAAGTGATTAGAGCATTCCCCAGGTTCCGGAACCGATGGACACAAACGCTTCCGGGGCGGTTCCAACTCCTCATCGGCGTTTTCGTCTGTCATCTCAGGGCTTTCTGTGGAAAAGGAAAGTAGAGATTCATCTCCACTAGAAACGGTATTAAGGGGTGAATGATCTTCCGGGACAGCTTGAGCTCTGTCGTCTGACCCAACGCACTCTAAAGTGGCAGTTGATGATTCTTCATCCGAAGTGTGGTCACTGTGAGATGAATTGTTCTTGGGAGATACATTTTCATCGTCTTTCGGACTTACGTAGCCCTCTTTCTGAGAAGAATCGCCGGTGACATCTTGGAACGTCGCGTCAGCTTCGCCCAAGCTCGTGCAGGCTTTCTCGTTCTGCAGAGGAGGTGTTGACGTCCCGTGGCCACTTTTCACTTCGTCCTCTTCTTTCGATACAATCAATGCTTCGTTATCCGACATGTCGATGGCGACGTTGTCTTTCCACGCGAGGCTCTGTTGTGGTCGAAGTCGTTCAATACAACAAACGAAGGCGGCGAAAGGAGACACTCTTTTGTTCCTCGACAAATGCTACGGGTTCAAAGAAGACGACCGTTAGCAATTCTCACCACTTCAGGATGAATAAAATAACCAATTCATCTCCCACAACCTTCTTGAAATACTTCAAGTCGTTCACTTCGCTTCGCTATACCGTTTGTAAGAAACAACAGAGAAGAGGACCGAAGCACTTGATCGTGGCAACGCCACCTCAATTACAAAGCCTTCGTACAGATATATAATAAATGTCATCACATTTTGCTTCGAGAATTTCAACTTAACAAAAAAAACATGAACGGAAATGCACTGTGTTCATTAGTTTATTTTGTATTAGTCGCAGTAAATTGTTTTATTGTCCTCAATGTGGTCATACGCAGTTTGTAACAGCTCTCTTGACCGCAATTTATATATATATATATTTTTTATTATTTATTGTCAGTCTAACTGGCTTGATGTTGGTATAGTACCTGCACGCAATGTAGCCAACGCATTTGCTTGGCCATCGTCCGTAAGAGGAATGATACGGGTACCTCGCGTTCTGTTAGCAAGACATTTGAACTTGAATCCATTGCCAACCTCGGACACCAATTCTATTCATTTGCTCTTGTTGCGATGTTCTGTACTTTCTGCATCGAGCGTGTGGAACGAATACTTTGTGTCTATGTTTGTTGTGTTATTAACTTGTATTTCTTTACAGCAAATAGTCGCTTTTGTGACTACTATTATATTTATTTCGATATTACTTAAAGTCTTTGTGACCACGCTTTCCTTGAAATTTACGCGAGTGGGTTTCAAGTATTTGTTTCGTAGAGGTTGGCAATTTGTTTAAGGTAGCCATATTGAATAATTGTAGGCAAAGTATCGTGACTTTGAGTATATTGTGGTGAACACATTAGGCTCTGCATATTGACAATTGTGAATAAAAATGCGTGTTGTTTAATGTTTTATGGACATGTGGTAGCGTATTTTTCTCAAATTTCGTAATTATCGGATAATAAATTCCAAATTACGATATGGTTTTTAACTGCTGTGTACTTGGGTGTATCGGAAATTACAGACATGGACCTTGGGTATATGTTTTTTTCTTTCCTAAAGACCGTGGATTAAGAATAAATGGATAGCTGCAATAAGTCGGAAGGATTTTGTCCCAAGAAAACACTCGAAGGTCCTAACTTATCTGCAAATGTTTTTGGGCGATATAGGACCGAGTAAAGACACATAATTTGCGAAAATCTACACTTACGAAATGCAATTTTGAATACCAAGAAAAGGGAAGATTTGGAATGTGAATCTGCGTTGATCATGCGAACGAAAGTGGTGGCTGGCAGTTTAAGAAACTACCGGTCCCTCCAACCCTGATGAGCACACCGCTCGGTCTCTCCCTTAGACCCAATTTCACCAAATGTAGAATAATCGCGATTTACTTAAACGTGATAAGGTAAATGGAATCGCGATTACATTTTATGCGTTTCACCAAGCAAAACTAATCGTTGATTAAGTTGATCAATGTTTCTGAAGAATTCTCTGGGTTGGTAATAGTTTTACAGTGCATTATGGGTAATTTGAAGACAAATGACGGGAGAAAAACGCATCATGTTGCTCACTAGCGCCACAAACGAACACCAGAGGCCATTGAATATAACCTATAAACCGAGCCACGAGCAAAGAAGCAAAATGGACGCCGTATTTCTTGAGTGCTGAAGAAAATAGTGATTTGTGTTGATAATCGAAGGGTCCCCGAGCGTTTAAATGTAAATCGCGATTTTCTCGTAAATTGAAGTTGGTGGAACGCGCATTTTGATAATCACGATTTACTGCACAGAAAATCTCGTTTAAGACATTAAACGAACTTGGTGAAATTGGGCCTTAGTCACCAATTGGATCCAAAAGATTAACAATGTAACTTTTATTTAACGATTTATTACCATTGTACTGTAATATTTGTATTCTATACTAAACGGCGAATAAAATGAGTCCGAAGCAATATAATTACAATACAATTCACGAGAATATAATCAACCATAGACGGAAGAAAGAACCAAACCTAAACCCATAATTTTATCATATAATATTTAGATCCATTTTCTTTGTAATTGTATGTAGATTGCAAAAACTAATATTAAAATGGTAATAAATCGTGAAACAAAAAAGAAACATTGTTAATTATTTGGGTCATTCTGAGTTCGGGGAAGTGTCCTAAGCCAGACGCCACTTTCGTTTGCAAATAGTTCAGTAATAAAATAAACTAAAGACGGCCATGGTACGTATAGTACATGTAGTGAACGTTCACTACTTCTAATGTTTATTTGTTTAATGTTTTTGTTGTAATTGCAATGCAAGATTCTGAAAACTGTTAATGAAGAATTCCGCTAAACGTGTACACGCTTTTTTAGTTGGTAAATAATATGTATATTTTTACTGTGATAGTTGAATTCGAACTCCACTTCGTACGCTTTGTCTGCTTATGATGTGTGTGTGCAATCTTATCGACCGCGCTATTTTATATCACACTACACATATCTGCAACATGGATATCAAAGCGCACACCTGCCTCATTTCAAACGTACTCTGGCATTTGAGTATAGCAAATAAAATTGCCCTGTTCAATGAAATATGTTGAAAATGTCAAAAGAATCTAATAAAATTATATAATTTGTGTTACATTTACGCTGAAAGAAAGAATATTTCTAACAATTTTTTTTTCTCAAAATCGTTAGTTCAAGGGTATAATGGTTGAGCGTTATGATATACTTCAATCATAAGCAGTCTTTTTAATAAATTAATAATTGATAATCAACATTCATGTGATAATAAACAATAGTAACTGAAAAACGATATTCGATTCAGAGGTACGACGAAAATTTATTCTTTCACATTGAAAAGTTCATCGTTATTATCGGTGGATAATATCTTGAGGGGCAATGTTCAGGAACTTATTGCATTAAAAAAATAAAGTTTCCACCAATTATACTATTTTCTATATTTATGGTCATAGCGTGTACAAGAATATCAGTCGTTTCCTTAAGTATAAGTTTATAGTTAAGTGTAAATGAGGCATATATGATAAATAGTCGCATTAATTTTGAAAAATCATTAATTTGAAATATATTTGAAGCATTTGCTGGTAATTATTTTAATGCGTTGTCGGTATCGTGTTATTTGAAATTGAATTGAATGATGATGTTAATATTAATAATAGTATTTATTATCTGTAGCCGGATCCCGACCCGTTTTCTTCTCTGGGTTTTCTTTCCGGAACTTTGATCGAATTGATACCTCGCTCGCGTACAATATTTGAAGAAGCCAGTAGCCTTGGATGGGGTCACAAAGTAAACGGAGTTTATGATAGGTGTACGTATTTTTAAATACATAAATAACCAATATGTAATTTATTTATAGTTATTTACTCTGTAGAGTTTATATGTACTCATAGATGAACTTCTCATAATAATATTTTACTATTAGATAACAAATTCTCGCATCTTGGGGACCTAGCTGCTCAGGGCGCGAGGACCATTTCCAAATCCCTGCGAGGTAAAATACACGTCGATGCCACTACCACAGCTGAGAGGAGAGATCCTTCTATCACGCAACGGCCGTTTAAAATTTAAATCGCCGCTGTACTTCTGTTTAACGGTTCGTCTGCCGGCTGCAGCAGATGGGGGTCCTGCTGGCACGTGCCCTCTCCCCCTCCAGCCACACCCCACTCCCCACCCTTCTCCTCCCCTCATCACTCGATGCGTCATAACCTCTCGTAGAAAGAGGAGGGGGTTGGAGATTCCTAAGTACGCGCCGGACCGGAGCCACAGGTACTGTAAATTATTTCAAATGTATTTTCATCAATGAACTGCAGTAAAAGCAATTTTTTAAATTAAGAGCGTGAATAAATGTCACCTCTTGGCGAGATCGAGGGTTTCATAACTTACGCTTTATAAAAAACACATTTATATTAGATTTAATTTTAAATGTAAAAGTATTGCGCGTAAGATTTATTACTTTTAGTTCATGAAGACTTTTTCTAGAGCACAAATGTATTCTGACAGATTCAAAAATACTTCAATAATTCCACCACACTTGACACAATTTCAAAATAATTTTTTTTGCTGTGAGCCTGTGTTCCCAACGTGTCGTCGGATAGTTAATTAAATACAAAATACTATTCAAAATATGTTTTGTACTCGCTAATGCAGCGCTCGTTAACCTTTTTATCCTCTCTGACTTCGAAATTCATAATTTTAAAATCCAAGAACAACTAAAATTTTCAAAAGATTAGTTCATTTAATTAATGGCCAGAGAAATTTCATTTTATTGATGTGTAACATGCCTATTTAATATAACATTAGTTTGTTGTCTTCCACGTGGTCATATGCAGTTTGTACTGTTTTTTTGACAATAAATTTATTATTATTATAACAAATTAAAAGATAAATTTAATCTTCTTAGTATAATAACCTTTAGCTAAAACAAAATTAAAAATGCCTATTTAATCAAACATATTTATTTAATTGATGCTACAAAATATAAAAGGTTGTTCTGTGAACCTTTTCCTTTGTTGCCTGTGAGGAAATGTTATATCCTCTCCTTCTTGCAAATGTGCAATTCAAGAGTGTTTCCATGAAGAATACCAATATAGAATACCAGTCAGGGACATAACTGGGATGTCTTGAGTGGGAGGTGGAAATGATTTCAAGGACCCCACGAGTCTAGGGTTTCAGAATACGCTGCACACAAGAAATCCTAGTTATGTCACTGATTAGTATTCAGTATAGATCTACACACAGGTAAATACAAATGTTTAAAAAATTGAAGCTAAAAATTTTCACTTCTACTTGACCACATAGCCTATACTATCATTCATTATTAGATTTTCATTATTAGACAAGGAAAGTTATACATTCTTCATTTACCATATACTTAACATTTCCATAAGTATAAAATGCTGGCCTGTGATTGAAGTTGCGAACTGCACTGAGCATCCATTTGTCATTTATCCTTCAATATCTTCAAATAAAATAAAATCTTCAGATGAAATAAAATCCATTGTACCTAGGAATGTAAGTATTGCTTACCTAAAAATGTATGAAAGTCGAACCTTTTGAGGAGGAGGGGGTCTGGTCCAACATTGGATTTGGAAGCCCTTCCTTCGATATGTATTAGATAGCGCTAAGAGAACTTCTCTATTTAAGATTTGAGGTCAATACAACCCTTACTTTTTCTTTTATATTCAGTTAATTTTTTGTAGAAATGGGAAAAGAAAAAAAATTTGATTTGGAAGCCCCCTCTAAGAAGTGTTAGATAGCCCTCATGAAAAAACCTCCGTTAAAGATTAGAGGTCAAGACAACCCTCACTTTTTTACTTAATATCAAATTCAGCTTGATCAGATAATGCTGGATTTTGACAAAAACAGCGATGGGTGACTTTTGCAATTTTCAAAAGAAAAAAGAAAGGAAAATATAAATTTAGAGTCCCCTTTCGGATATGTGTTAGAAAGCACTTTGAAAACATCTCTATGTAAGATTCGAGGTCAACACGACCCTCACTTTTTTACTTATATTCAAATTCTAATTTTGTAAAATATGAGAAAATAATTTCAATTTCGAGTTAGAAGCCCTCTCTTTGATACATGTTAGATAGCACTTAGATAACATATTTTTTGAAGATGAGAGATCAATCCCTTTACTATTTTATTTGTGTTCAAATTTGATTTTTGTAAAAGTGAGAAAGAAAAAATAATTGTTTTTAGAAATTGTTCTTCGATATGTGTTAGAGAGCGCTTAGATAACATCTCAGGTAAAGATTAGGTCAAGGCCCTTACTTTTTCACTTATATTCAAATTAAATTTTTGTAGAAATGAGAAAAAAATTTAAATTTTGAGTCGGAAGTCCTCTCTTTGATAGATAGAGTTTAGAAAACAACTCTGTTGAAAATTTTTGGTCAAGACAACCCTTATTTATTTAAACTCAAATTCACTATTGTGCAGAACTACTGTGTCTTTACTACTGAGCAGAAATCAACTTTATACATGTAAGTATATCGCATAAAAAACTAAAGTAAAATAATTCACAAAAAACATTAATTTAGGAAATTATGTGTCATTTATTTAATATAAAATTATCAATGAATGTATTAACATCTTTTATTTAATATTAATTCACAGGACTACCTTTTTTGTAGGCTTTCTTTTACCATTTTTAAAAATTTCAGTTGTATATTAAACATTTGTTACAAAAAGTCTACAAAAAAATGGTTGTCATAAAAATTAATATAAATTAAATAAGGTTTTTGTGAGATGCTCAGAATTGATACAATACTACTTAAAGTGATTATATTTTTGTTGGTATTTTGTAGTTATTTGGCTTTTGTAAATCAAATACTGTTTTTTAAAACATAGTGTATTTTTCTCTTTTTTCTTTGTAGTATTTGTAAATGGAAAATGTAGCATGCTATTGAAGCTTATCTACATGGAGCAGTAGGAGATAGGTGGGTGATAGAGGTTATTATTAGTAGGTGGGTTTACCAACAACTTGGCCCACATGGAGGGGTTAGTAGAAGTGGTTAGTAATAGTAGTTATTGATACTAGGAGGAGCTGGATAGGGGAAGGAAGGTTCGCTTTTCAATTGTCTCTGCTATATATGAACTGGGACATTAATGTGAAAAGCTACAAATTTCTTCTGACCCCTCCAGGAATGGAACCAGTGATGTCATGGTGATGAACAAGAATGCTTACATCTTCACCACCAGAGGGGAGTGTATTTGAATGTCTAGCAATATAATGAAACACGGAAACTGTATTCTTAGTATGATACATATTTCATTACAATTTAATAATCTTACTTTAAAAATACTATTTACATTCAAATTTTTTATAGTATCCTTGTTTAAATTTACATATAATTTTTTTTAGTTTAATGAAATTTATTGAATAAAATTGTATGTACATTTATAAGAAATGAATAATCTAATTTTATTTAATAACTGTTATGAAAGATTTCATTTAATGATTCTGAAGGACGGTTGGTGAAGAGAGGTTGCAACTGTAGGGTGAATATTGGTCTTACTTTGACTGTTTATTTGGTGAACTAGAGTTTCTTAGGAAGGAAGGTTGATGCTCAAGTAATTCAATCTTAACAAATCCAACCATTTCATAGATGCAAGAAAGAGTTAAAATATTGGATGAAACAAAGGTTTGCATGAATTCTCAGAACTATTCTCTTTTGTATTCTCAAAGTATTGATGCTCTGGGCAGAGTGGTTCAAAAATGCTATGCTGTAAATGTGATTGATTATTTCCAAAATACATGTGGTGGGACATGTGAACCTTCCACATTCACATGAATTGGGAATGCAAGGCTCAATTTCCTAAGTTTGGAATTTTTATTATCAATGTGATAATTCTTTAATATGAAGACCTAAGAAACATATTTAATATATTTTTAAAATTCCATAATTATATTATGTTCAAGTGTGAAAAAGAAAAAAAAGAAACAAAGTGTGAAAATGAAACATGCGCCTGTGCTCCTATCTGAGAATTTGATTACATATATAATATCCCAAAATGTGATAATACTTCTTTTACATATATGAAATGAATACAGGCATTTTGGACTCACTGAAGTGTTTCAGCTAATCATTTGTTCAGATTATTGTAGATCATAACACCATAATTCAGATCTGGAAATAACACAGCTTTCATTATAGTTTCTTTGTTTTTTACTGGTGGACATTTTCCCACACTTTTGAGTGAATACATAACGGCATATACTTTTTGGCATACTTTATGAACATGAAGTTACCTGTTTAATTGATCATCCATAATTACTCCAAGATTGTTGGCTTGAGGATTTTGGTACATTTGGTAAGGTTGTATTCTTTAGAACTTTGTGAGATCGTAAAGAAATCATTATTTGCGATTTTAAAGGAATTAAAAGTAGGCCATTTTGCATTGACCATTTGTGCAGAGATGCCAAATTACAATTTGTTTGTAAAATTAAAGAAGAAATCAAACTTAATTTTCAGATGGCATGAATCAAAAGACCTTCTGCATAAAGTGATATCTACAATTTAGTAATACTTGAGGGAGGTCATTTACATAGATTAAGAAGAAAAGGGAACACAATACTGATCCCTGAGGGACAGTATCCAGGAAAGGGTGGATTTGGAGAAGCCCTGTATTCTGCACTTTGCTAGCAGAGTATATCATGATCTACAGAATCAAAAGCTTTTCTAAAATCTAAAAGAGTAAGAATGGAAACGCAGCCATCATTCAAAGATTTTCTCATATATTCCGTTATCTTTGTAAGATCTATTTGGGTACTCCTACCATTTCTAAACCCGGATTGAAAATTGTCAAAAAGACTGTTTTTAGTTAGTGCGTAAGAAAATTGGAAATGTTCTATCTTTTCTAATACCTTTGATGATGTTGGTAATGTACTAATAGGATGATAATCACTCAGGCAATGAGCTTTCTCTGATTTTGGGAGTGGGTGAACACATGCCAGCTTCCATGCCTGAGGAAATGTCCTGGACATTAATGAAAAAATTATTATGTGAGTGAGGGCTCGAAGAGCAAAACCCAAAACTATTTTAACTGTTTAGCAGTAATATTATCTAAACCACTTGAATTAGACTTAAGTGATGAGACAATATTAGGTACTTCACGATGACTTACACTATCAAATAAAATGTATCTTCCGTTATCGGCCCTTGGGCAGTGAAAGTCAGTTAAACTTCTAATATAGTGGTGGGGTCAATTGGTTTTGCAACAGTAGTGAAATATTTATCTAGGTCATTTAGTGGAATGTCGATGACTATATGGGATGGCTTCTCCTTTTTTATGTCTAAGTTTTTCTAAGTATTCCAAACTTCTTTTGAATCAGAATTAGAATTAAAGAGATTTTTAAAATATCTTTTTTTAGCATTTCAGATTTGATGTTTACCAAGTTATGGAGCTTTCTCTACTCGGTCTCAGCCTTAAGAGTTTCATTTAGTCTGAAATACTGACCAGCTGTTTCATTAAACATCTTAATTCATTATTTAACCAAGGAGCTGCATGACAGGTTACTTTAGACATTTTCCACAGTGCCTATTTCTGAAAGATCAGTTATGATGGTATTGAATCTAGATACCTTGCTATCGAGAGAAAACTCCTCTTAAATGCTACTCCACAGAGCACTGATATCTGACTGAAAATTAATGCAATCTAAATTCTTGTAATCCCGGTAATTAATGAATTTTTTCTTTATATTTTGGATACTTTATAGAGAACAGAACAAGGAGTAAATCATGTTTTGACTTCTAGGAACAGGAATTTGTCCATATACTTTTGTACTTTAAGATACTATTAGATGATCAATCCATGGTCCGGTACCATTTAAATTATGAGTTGGATTTAATTCAAGAATGAATATAAATTATTGGAAAGTATCAAGGAAACTTAAAGCTATTGTGGGCAGAGGGAGTTTGAAGCCACCCATGTCTTTATATTTATTTACATAAAGTGTGAAAGGTTTATCTTATTCAATGAGTTTACCCATGTTTGGAGGCCAGTAGACTGCTACAAAGAATATTTTTCTTTCCTATTAAAATTTCTAAAAATGTAATTTGTTTATTTTGAGATTTTGTCATTTTTTTGTTTTGTTTTTATGTCATCTTTGACTATTGCTGGAGGTTTTCCCTAACAATTTTCCTATCATTTCTAAACAGTGAGATCCTCCTTGACCTCTCTCTTTATCGATGTATTTAAACTTTTGAGACTCAGCCAAACTGCGTAACATGGTCAATTCTTTATTATGTGGGATATGTGGTTTTATAAAAACATGTACAACTTATCATGGTTATTTACTTTTAATTTCAAATACATAATGACTTTACACATCAATATAACCTTAAATATGTTTCACTTTTTTGTTTTTGTTTTTTTGTNTTTTTTTTGGGGGGGGGGGGGCGATTAACTTTGTAAAATACGCGCCCAACTCGGAGCGCGTTCAACTCGTTAAATATTTCTTGCATTTGATTTACAATATCTAGAACCCTGTTCCTAGTTAACGTTACCGGGATTTACATTACTTGTCACTACTTATCCTTTCCATTGTATTTCGTCCCTTGTGGTAAAGGATTTTTATATGCAGCGCAATGGTTTTGCATACAGAAGTGAATTCCAAAAGAACCACGTAAATGCAAGTACAAGACTGAAAACAAAATAAATACTTCCGCTGCTATAAATGTATTTTATTTCCACTATTAATGAAACGAATGATTCCTCGGAAGACGAAACTATCGGGGGAGGGGGGGAGCAAAGTCGACAGTTTCCCCCCCTCTCCAAATAACTTGCTGGATCCACCCCTGTTGTAATTTGACCTAATAGAAACGTCACCTTGACCAAACCAGAAAAAATATTTCTTATTTTTAATTTTAGCTTTAGTTTAATTCGAAAGTACTTAAAAAATAACCCCATGGACACACCTTAGGGTCTGTTGTGGAATAGTTTGACTTGAAAAATAAATTTAGATTACTTTGTAAGAAATATTATAAAAAAACACAGACGGGTTACGTCAGTCATATCAACTTAGATGTTTATTGAGATTTTTACATCAGATGAACAGAAATGCATTTATTTGAATTAAACAAAATACCCTATTCGTTATTGTGTGACTAGATTTCTTTAACTTATTACTTATCAATAACCTATGTAAAACGTCTTTTTAATTGCTATAATGTTGACTTTATAGGCGCCAACCCTTATAGAGCTTTTGATTGTGGACTTTTTTACGTTAATGAAAACCATGCTTTTTTGTAAACATAATAAACACTGTTGAGTAAAGGATCTGTTCTAAAATATTTTATATTGTTTATTTTTCAACTCATAAAAGAGTGTGTTAAGGAATAAAAAGATCAGCCAATGTTTATAATTTTGCTTTTTGTGTGGTCCATAAGAACATTTAAAAGCAATATGACAATTGAAAAAATATCGTTTCTGTATCTCCCTGACATTAGAATACGGAGTGATAAAGATTTAATTTACAACTAGAGGTATATTTCGTTACACTACGCCGAAATGTATTTTATTAAATTCATCTAATCGTCCCTCCCATAACAATGGAGCGATTGAGGGACAGTTGGGAGAGGGTGCCAAAACGAGACCTGTATGTGCCAAATAAAACATTTGGACTGGCCACTCTTGGTTTATTGTATCGTAATATTTGATATTTCACAAGGAACGTGTATGTTCATTTCGGTCCGTGAGGGAACGGCTTGGAGACAAGAGCTTCCGGTCTCCAGGACGGCGACTATTTTGAATGCAGATGTACTTCTTCCGTTGAATGTACACTTTTGAAACGATGTTATTTTTATTTTTAATACACCTCATAGGAAAGTTACAAGTAGTGTTTTATATAAACAAAAAAAATTCATCAACTTTATTCCTTTTTTGTACATGTTACATTTTTATCTTAAAAGGTGTAATATCTAACTTTTTAATTTTTCTCGTTAAGTCCAGTGGCAATGTAGAGCCGGTACGCGTAACTTCCCTTTGACTTGAATGAGCGATCGAAAGAGGAACTTGGGAACAAAGAAGTCATCGATTCTTTCAATAGCTTTCAATCGCGCTACCGCAGTCCCCCGCGCTCTGGCGGTGCCCCGAGGAACCTGCGCCACGCTGCAGCCATCGCCGCGCCGCATTCCTGGGGCGCTTGAACCTCAGCCGGTCAGTCTGGTCCCGCGGAGCAGGAGGGGTGCCGGGGTCTCAAGGTTGGCGACTGCGAGAGGCAGCGAGACTGAGACAGAGGCGGGAGCCGGTGGGAGGCGCTGGCAGTGCGTCATCGCGGTTCCTTTGCGCGGGCGGGCAGTACAGCGAGTGCAGCGCGCGGCGTGTGACGCGAGGAGCAGTCGTGAGGTGCTACGGCGTCGCAGGAATGGCCCGGACAGACCCCTCCGGGCAGCGCCTCTCGAGGACCTGAGGTAGGGTGCACGCTGGCGTTTGGGATTGCGTATTGCGGTTGCTTGTTTATATTCCGATACTACCCACTTTGGGACGATTGCAATGCGAGCTCACAGTTTATGGAAGGAGCTGTTCCTCGTGGGAGCAGAATTTTGTAATTCTTGTTTCGAAGTGACATGTCCTTTCATTCTCCCTCTCTTGGCAATTCGAAAAGGATCAGACTGCAATGTATGTAAAATGAATTCCTTTAATTGCCTCCCGTGAAACACAATTTAACGTATTGCGGTACTAAAGGTTACAATCCATATTAGTGGATGTTCATTTAATACGCGACCACAATTTCGTTTCGTGTAATAGTTCTGTGAATGAAAAATGTCTTTGAGAAAGAAGAGAAGAACCTTCTGCAAAGCGTCGGAGCGGACAGGGAATGCTCGTTCTTTCCACTTTCTCCTGCACGGGAACTCACGCATGCATATTCAGCCTCAACCGACGCTACTTGTAGAGTAACGATTCTCTCCAGTTTTACTTTCATGTCGTTTGATTTAACTTTGCATAATTATTCACTGATACCGCGTGTGTGTTTATATCCATGTACAACGAGCATTATTGCCTTTGGTTACCCATTCGTAAGTTACCAAGGGGTTTCACTGTGTGATACCAGGATCAGAACGTGTCTGACAACCATCAGTGTTAATGTCGCTACAGAAAAAGAGACCTTGTTATTAAGTGAAGGGGGGAGTTGGTTGTTGCAGCAAACCAGTATTATTTTCTGGAGCAAACCGGGCGTCTCTTTTCAGCATGATGCCATTTAGGTGCAAGTTTATTTTTAAAAAAAGCATTTTGTATCCTCTTCCGCAAGCTCGTAACGAAATCAAATTTCGAAAATACGTATCCCCGTAGCTATAATTAAACGTGATTAAAGTACCTTTTGGGATTCAGACAGTTATAATTCCAATTTGAATTTTACTCGTTGGAAGCTTGGAAGCGTGCAAGTTCTCTGTGGAACTGTTTAATTGCCCCTGAAGGTTCGCAAACGAAGTTTACCTTGACAGGTTGAATGGCATCTACTTTGCTCTGGATTTGTCACTCGGTGCATGCCTATCCTCAGAGGTCGAGTAGAAGTTACTCCATCCACAGACATTCTATGTCTACTACACGTATCTTCCAAATGCTATGCAAGATCGAAATACATTTAGCCCTCGATCTTATAAAGAAAAAATGTTTTCATTCGTACAAAGCTAATGCCAATTGTTTAACCTGTGACGACAATGTTAAGAGTGGTTGTAGTAAATTATTCAGCCTCCAATTTAGTGGCATTTTGGGGTAGTTTTACGATGACGGTTAGAATTCTGGAATTTAATACGTCAAAGTAACGTTTGCTTAAATACGAATGCTTGGAAGAATAATATCTAACATGTTCTTCAACATATAGTACTCGACTTCTATAAGTCATTCAATTTAAACTGATAAACAGCTTTCGACTTGTTGACTCACTAGCTTCAAATTGTAGAGGGAATATGGAAATGGAGAAACATTTTAATTACGACGTAAATTGTCAAAAATGCTGATGCAAACTGCGTATGACCGCGTGGGGAATAATAAACTAAGTTACTCTCCGGAAGCAAGCAAGGGACGTATTCCATCAATTCCGAGCAGGGGCCCTAAAGCAGAGGCAGATTTAATACTTATAATAATATTTTCCAAATGGTCTCTGTCACCCATTTTCCAAATTCTCGAAAAGTTTCGGACGATCGATTTTTCCCACCCACCACTTCATATAACTTTGCAGTTGCTTAAAGTGTTTCCGTATGAGAAAAGGTTTTCATCTCAACTACAAATCACAATCACAAAATATACATTTTAAATAAAGAAAAAAGAAACTCAATATTTATACTTATGAACGTCTTGACCACAATATCAAAAAAGAATTCTTGAGGTTTGGTGATTCAATTAACACAAACAGTTCCAAATTCAAAGTTTCGATAAATTTAATTTTTCCTTCGTCAGGTCTGAACGGAAGGAAAAACTCAAACATCACATTTCAAACACAACGAAAGAGTTAAATAACTTACACATTACACATTGTAGTATTTGTAAATGGAAAATGTAGCGTCCTGTGGAAGCTTATCTGCATGGAGCGATAGGAGGTAGGAGTTGGGCTGTAGGGCTATTGTTAGTCGGTAGGTCGCTTAGCTGTGTTCACCAACAAGTGGAGGCGTTAGTGGGAGTAAGAGTTGGTGATACTAGGAGGTGGGTTTGCTTTTCAGTAGTCACAGCCATATGAACTGGGACATGAATCGAACCCGTGATAACTTTGCGATGAGCGAGTACGCCAACACCGCAGCCACAGAGGGGCTAGTCTTCTTCGCACGAAAAATAAATAAATTAAACACTCGAACACATTGAAAATCTAATGATCATCTATTGAACTTTCAAAGAAATTTTGATTTTTACGAAGACCATAAACGTTTGATACCGGTATTTTAACATACGTACAGTAGTATACTCGACCTTAGCATTATAAAGAATAACTACCATCTCTCAGAAAGAAGGTAAAAAAATAAAACGAAGAATTTCGATGTTTAATACGTCTTCTTCAGGGCTCAACTGTAAAAATACATAAAATGAATACATCTTTGGAGAAACGACTAAACCAAAATTACAACGATATAAATTCTACTCATCTTACCTATCTTCAACTCTCCCTATTCCCGAACATGCTGCGTAACTTTCCTACTCACCCGCAGTATTTAAGCTCACAAACATTGTTGTGTCCCCTTTGTGTCACAAACTAAGTATTAACGCAACCTATTAGTAATTTAGTAATTAGAGATATAAACTTTAGTAATTTAGAGATATAATAGAGTAATTAAAGATAAAAAATAACCCAAAATGTGTATTTATGAAATGACCAAACCTCAACAACTGTTATCTATGTAATGAAAGTAATATGCCTGCTAATAAATTTTAACCAATAATTGGGATGTACTCTATACATTTTAGAAAATCTGGTTGTTACATGTTGTGCTAATGTTCAATGCACCAATGTCAGTACGTCTCTTTATTTTGTGAACCTTTGTATCTTAGTTTCCGGTGAATCTCGAAAAGAGAATCTCCACTGTCCTTTCATTGCCCTCCCGTACATTAGGTTATCCAGGTATGGGCTCACGGACCTCGTGGCCACTGGGGGCGCATTGAATTCAATAAAAGAATTCGGCTCGCCATAGAAATACCGTGTCACGCGAAGGATAACCCGAAATTCTCTTGAGCCTATGCCAAGCAGTATCTGCGCTATCGTATTTCGGAATAAACGTAACTGAGAAATATTTTCACATTAAATGTGCGAGAGTGCTAATGTGCAAGTCTATTAGTTTGTAGTCTTCTAGAACACTGCGATTTAATCGTGTGTCAGCGAGGCGTCTCGTGATGCCTGGGGCGGATCACAGATGAGGCAGCCGGCGGCCTCGAGACAACCCGTGTCTTTCACTATGGACAGTAAGATTGATGTAGAGCGTATCAGCGTTTGCAGCACCCTCAAATTGTTACGTCATAATAAACACCTCCGACTTCTAAATACTTCATTTTTCCACTTATGATAAATTGTAATTACGTAAGCACAAAAGATGTTCATTACAAGGCCAATGTCTTAACTCACAACTTTCGAGTACCTACTCGCGGAGGAGTGTTTGCAACGTCAACATCCCTCTGGTGAAAATTGCGACGGACCCGGACTCGAACCCGGGACCTCCTGCCCTGGCCATAGGTGTGCTATTCACTGCACCACCCGCCTCGACTCCTGATCCGGTGAACCTGGGCCACATCCCCCTTCGGGTGGGAGTCGTCGAGGACAATAAAGTAATTAAGCATTAAATTAATTAACACTGAGTTTCCGTTCGGGTTTTTTTTCTTACGTTAAATTTTCGTGAGTTTAAGTATATTTATCGAAATCATTTGGAAAGTTCTGAGTGGAATCTTACCAAGGTATTTGTCATTCTAAACGCATACACATTCGAAGAAAACACTTCGAGTCCATAGTGATTTTTCTTTAATTTATCTTAGTTTTTCTTTAAAAAATTTCCTTGAGATTTAAGTTATAAGAAATGATGTTATAAAAAGGTATATAGAGTATGGACACTGACAATAATGTAAGTTCACTTTTGACTCAAAATGTTACTTGATTTATTTCAACATAGATGTCACAATCGCAACGCAACCCTTAGTCGTAATCCCCGCCCCCGAACTACTATTTCGTTATCACGAATTATACACCCCTCAAAAAGTTTAATTCATGTTTTCAGCATTTCAATCCTTTCTTTAGTGTTTACATTTTCTACCCTGGAATGGCGCCTACTTTTAGTACTAGGGGAACATTTGTAATCGAATAACAATCATGGAAAAAGTCGAGGCAGAAAACTGTTTTGTGCTAACTCATTGCACTGTTAATGCTCTGGTATTGTCAATGTTGCATACTTAAGATATTTTTTTATTCGTTGCGTATGAACTTTTTTAGCACCACGATTTTTCCTTTCTTCCCAATATCTCTTTATTCGTTTACTGTGTTTCTTTCTGCGTTCTTCCGTCCATCCTGTGTATTTTCTTTTAGATATTTCTCCAAATTTTACTTTATCTTGCTTACTAAGCTCCTAAATTTTGTTTGATCTCGAATGGTTTCCTCGGCAATACCAATTTCTTGTAAATCTTCGTGTATTTCCACTAACCAATTGTTGCGGATTTTCAGGGATAGTGCCAGGTTTAGCAGTTTCTTTGTCAGCCTGTTGTTATTCATTCTGTGTAGGTGTCCGTAAAATTTTAATCGCCTCTTCCTAATTGTATCTGTGATGTTTTCCGTGACTTGATAAATTTCGAGGGGTTTCTTTCTCATTCAAATTCCATTTTTGCACTTTGGTCCCAGGATCTTTCTCAGAATTTTCCTCTTGTTTTTCGTTGTTTTATATGTGACCTGCCGCCAATTACCAGGGCTTCGGACGCATAAAGTGCTTCAGGTTTGATGAATGTGTTGTAGTGTCGTAATTTTGCATTTTTTGATACATATTTTTTGTTGTATCTGTTCCAGGTGATTTTGTAATCGCTTTGCAGTATAGCAGTTCTTTCTTTGTTAGATTCCTGCTTTACCTCTGCTGGTTGAATAATTTCGCGTAGATACTTGAATTTATCTACTTAGAAGATTTTTCCGAATTTGGTGATTAACAGTTGATTGTCAAATCTTGACTTAGTTCCTTCCATATACTTTGTTTTCTCAAATGAAATTTGGATTCCGGTCTTTGTAGCTATTTCGTGCAGTTTTTCTGTGGACTGGATTGCTTCTTGCCTATTGTTGGAAAGGATTGCAAGGTCATCTGCGAAAGCTACGTAATCAATGTGAATTTTGTTCTTGAGAAGTCTGCCAATATTTATCCCTTTAGTTTCTCTTTTCCATTCACGAATAACTTTCTCCAAAACTAGATTGAATAGTAGTGAGTATAATCCATCTCCTTCTCGGACTCCAGAACGGTTCAGAAATGTCTCCCAGAAACTTAACATTTGAGATTGGTCAGAGTTTGCTTTGTTAATTCCCTTGCTTTCCTGTCGACTTGGAATTCCTCTAGTGTGTTGAACAGTGTTTGCCTATCTATGGAGTCATAAGCCTTTTTGAAGTCAACAAAGGTGATTAATGTTTATTTGATTTTTGCGAATTTCTAGGATGGATTTTAGGTTTAGAATTTGTTCTGTGCAGGATCTTCTTTTTCGGAATGCTGCCTGATAATCTCCAATTAGGTGGTCAGTTTGTTTTTCTAATCTATTAAGAACGGCTTTAGAGAAGATTTTATAGATAACTGAGAGGAAAGTAATTCCTCGGTAGTTATTAATATCTGATTTGTCCCCTTTCTTGTGTAGTGGGTGAATCAATGCACCTTTCGAATCTTCGGGAATTTCTTAAGTATACCAGATATATAGTAAGATTTCTTGACTACTTTGGGCCAGTTTGTCACCATCTATTTTCAGCATTTCGGCAATTATTCCATCTTCTCCTGGTGCTTTTTTGTCCTTTAGTTCTCTGATAATTTGTTTGACTTCTTCTAATGTGGGAGGTTCTGGGTCTGGATTTCTTTCGGAGATTCACAGTTTAGAAGATCCTTGAAATAATTTGCTAGGAGTTTACCATTTTCCGTATTATTTGTTTCCAGAATTCCGTCCGGACGATTGAAACAGACTAGGTGCCTGGTAATCGGATAATTCTTCTCTGAATGTTCTGTAGAAGTTCCGTGGGTTGTTTTTTCTTAAAATCTTATTCAATCTCTGCCAGTCTGCTTGCTCATATTTTCGTTTTTCATATCTGATAATTTTTTAGGTTTCTTTCTGGATTTTGAAAAAATCATGCCGAGTTTGATCAGTTTTATGAGAATTCCAGTTTTGCCAGGCCCTAATTCTAAATTCAATGGCCTTTTCACAGGTGTCATTCCACGATCTGTGTTTGCGTTTCCTGGGGGGTATGTTGATATTTTGGGAGGCTTTCAAGAGTGTGCCTTTGAGTTCTACCCAGTTAGAGGGAGATTTGTTGGGAATATTTGCCAGGCAAGTGTCAGTGTTTTGTTTAAGAAATTCCGGTTCGATTCGCGGATTTCTCATTGTTTTGGGTTCGTGCCTGTTCGGTTGAAACTGTTCTTTGTTGAGAGATAGGTGGTGGTCGGAGTAAATAATTCCCTTTTTGACTCTAACATTCAGAATTTCTTTCTGGTTTTTCTTGGAAATGGCCACATGGTCTAGTTGAAATTCTCTTAAATGTGTGTTCGGGGATCTCCATGTCATTTTCTTGCGAGGGTGCGCCAAGAAATGAGTCGACATTAGTTTTAGATTGAAATTCTCTCAGAAGCCAATTAATCTTTCTCCATTTTTATTAGTTTTTTTGTGAGCAGGATAGCTTTCCTGAATTTATTTTCTTTGCCAATTTGTGCGTTGAAGTCTCCCAGCATAATTTTGATGTGATGTTTTGGAATTTTGTCTGTACTTTCTTCTAATAATTCCCCGAAGTGCTCTACTTTCTGTGGGTCTCTCTGGTTTTGATTGTTTGCAGGTGCATAGATAAGTGTATAAGCTTTGTTTCCTGATTTGATCGACAGTAGTGAAATTCTTTCCGAAGCAGATGAAAAGTTTAATACTGAGTTCGTGATATGTCTTCTGACCGCAAATCCGGTGCCAAATTGTGATGGTATATTAGGAAAGAGGATTGCTGGATTGCTTTTGTAAATTCTATAGCTTCCTGATTCAAAATTATTTTCATCAGTCTACCCAGTTTCTTGCAGTGCTAAAATTTGTATGTTGAATTTGTCTAATGTATCCGTTAGGTGCTTCAACTTACCGATCTTGAGAAGATAATGAGATATTTAAGATACTTAAATGATATTAATATCACATTGTTGATCCTCTGCTGCTTCATATTTTTTGTCAAATCTAGTTTTACTTCATCTTGTCTTTAAGAGCTTAATATGAGTATTCGAGATGAAATATTATTGCACCATCTTTTAATTAGCTTGATAGTCTGTTTGTAGAAGTTCATAAGTTACAAGTTGTTAAATATATATAATTACATTCTGTAATATTGACTTACGGGGTAAAAGAAAGCAATAAAATATATTTTGTTTTCAATTTGCGATTTCATGTAAATGAACGAAACCAGTGAATTTTTATAATGTTTATTTATTAATGTTTAGTCTCTGGTGAAGAAATTTTTATACATCTATTAAGTGTTAAACTCAATGGTTTTGGGTTAAATTTTCAAAATTCAAATAAATCTGAGGAGTTGACCCCACTTAACATAATGATGCAACTGTATTTAGGGAACTTAGAGGAAATTTCAAATAATTATGTAAGTTCTCTGTCATATTCGGAAATGTCTTCTATCATGCCTAGATTGCTCAATTGTACGTCTGTGGTTTTGATTCTCAGTCGTTACGATATTATCATTCAATACACACAACTTTTATTTGCACTTTTGAGAGTCAGTTATCTCTTCCCTTACGTTCACTGATTTGTAACTAGGGACGAGGTTTTGTTATGAGAACCTCTTATGTTTTTACGAGAAAGTGTTGGAGGCGTGTGAAAATAAATTATGTCTGTATATCCTGCCCATGCAATTTACACGTAATATATTTCCTCAATTTTATATATATATATAAAGTTTTTATTCTCATACTTGCATTATTGTAAATTTTGCATTGGTAATCTATTATTTTCTTTATTTGATTTAATCACATATGTTAACATGAATTAAGTTTGTTTATTTACCGTGAGTAATAAGGAAGGGTCTGTAACATTTTTTGAATGATTTTGACTGACAGACACAGCCGATCTGTAGAAAAATATGATGTAAATCGGTGAATACCTTGCTCATACACTGCGCTAACTAATTATGCTAACGAATAACATACTTGCTTATTTAATAATTACTTAGACCTTTTTGTGATTCCATAACAAAACTTTCTCATGCCTAAAATTGAAAGGTTTGCCCATTTTGTGCACAACTAGACAATTTTGTAATCTAATTTAGATGGCTAAAACGTCAGTTTTTCGATCAAAATATTCCGTGGTGCAATGATGCCTAGCTTTGTAACCTGGTGGTTTCACAACCGTCAATGGTGCGGAATCTGAGGTTTGATGCTCAAAAGTACTTGAGTTGAAAAGAAAAACATGAAGATATACACTAACGGAGAGGAACATCAAGCTCCACCACCCCATTTCACCTAAATAAATTTATAAGAGGTATTTCTTCGAAAAAATGCGGTTAAAATTCTTCACCTTCTCGCTTTCCGTGCTGTTACCACTACAATTAACGTCGATTATATAATGAAATTAAATAAATAATTCGAGACTTATAGCCTCCTTATAGCTATAGCCCTATATTTGTTAGTCTCTCTTTTCGTGTTTATATTTTGTGATTCTAAGCTCTCAACGTTTCGACTTTCGCATGAAGTCGTCGTCATGTGATTCAAATTGCGACAAGAAACTGAACATGATATTAACGAAAATATAAACTCAAAATTTGTTTACAAAAATGCGGAAACTATACTTACATGTTCTGATATTGTATTGTATATATCAGATACCTTTTCCGAGCGTATTTTGTGTTTTTCTTGTTACATGCTGTTATATGCAAACGCAATTATAATACAAACTTGTATTTCACGCTCAGGTTGAAGCATTGTACCTGTTCCATGCTGAGTTTGACAACTGCTTGAATGAGCGATGGGCGCACACGCGTCGCTGACAGCGAATAAACGCTTGGCTTCCACAAGGGAACGTTCAAAAGCACACATCGAATGTGGTCCAGATATTTTATACTTGAAACATATTGACTATTGGATCCTGTCAAAATATCAGCGACGATGGCTCATTGGAGTGTACTGAAAAAAAATTACAAAAAAGCGATTCCTTTCGAGCCGCCAAGAGTCATTATGCCCCTTCCGTCATTATGTCGCTCATCACAAAGTCATCCCGGGTCCGATTCCCGATGGGGCTGAAAATTTGTAGCTTTTCACGTGAATGTCCCAGTTCATATAGATGTGACTACTGAAAAGCAAACCTTCCTTCCTCTATCCACTTCCTCCTAGTATCAACAACTCTAACTATTACTAACCACTTCTACTAACCCCTCCACGTGGGCCAAGTTGTTGATAAACCCAGCTAAGCGACCCACCTACTAACGATGATCTACCGCCGAACTCCTCATATCGCTCCATGTAGATTCAATAGCACGCTACGTGTCCCATTTACAAATACAACAATCATAGAGCAAAGTGTCATTATTGTGGGTTTTGTACAACCCTTACTAGCAAGCGGACGAGCAGCGGCAACCGAATAATAGAAACTACTTTCAATGCACCTCTTACCATTTATTTAGTGCATCGAAAGTGAAATACTATTTGAAATATTCGTATGTTTTTTTTCCTCATTCGCTTCCAATTTCATAAAATAAACTAATTCTTTCTCAAACTTAATTAACGCGAAAATATAAATAATCTGAAAACTGGAAAATAATAAAAAACCCAGTGTTTCAGTGAGTGTTAATATATATTAAAGCGAACTATTCACAATATGTGCCTCGTTTTGGCATATTTGTATTACAGTAATATCCCACTGCTACTTAAAATAGTATAATAAAACTATTTTTTTTCAAAATTTTAATATCAAAAACCAAAAATAAATCTACAATAAATGTGTGAAACATCTTAATTGTAAAGCGATAGAATTCGTATTTTGTTATGATACCGGTATTCAGTATCGGAGAACGATGTTGAGATGATATCACGGCACGCAATGCGAAACTTTGGCTGCAGTCGGTGACCTTTTACTACAGCAACAGTTTCGGTCTCTATGGAAAGGGAGACTTTCGTAATGATTGTCCAAAGTGCGACCGGAAAGTAGACGCCAAAAATTGGCAAACTTTTTTTAAATGTCTTCCAGTGCGTCATCGTCGCTAACATTTTGACGGGACATACTAACAGTCAATATGTTTCAAAATTTAAAAAAATCTGGACCAGTTTCGACCTGCGCTTGTTGAAAGTTCCCTTGTAAGTTGACATTACGTGTACAGGTTTCTGGTTTGTCGTGTGATGCAGTAGTACACCGGTCCACCTTGGGCCTCCAAACGGTTCACCAAAATATTACTCGCGTATTTGTTTTTAATTCAAGTTATTTTGAGCATCGGATCTGAGATTCCGCGCCCGTGACAGCTGTGAAACCTCGAGGTTGGAAAGCTACGTGAGTCATTGCACCTCTGAATTCTAGTATCTCGCAAATTCAAACTTAAATAAACGCTTAAACTTATAATAGCTACACTTATTAAATACACCTCAAATACATTCAGTAATATACAATGTTGAGCTTATTAAATACTCAAATTTCAATTTCTTTTTACCAGATCTGAAACTTCCCAGTATTTGAAAGTGGGGGGCCTCCGGGCCTCATTAGCTATAAGTACGCCTCGGTTGTGATGAGTAGTGTTTCGATTGTTCACGAGCGTTTTTGTAGTCATTTTAGACACCTGGGTTTGGTTTTTGCGTCATAATGCTTCCCGAGTAAAAATATTTAAAGTTAATCGACACTTCCGTGTCATCTCGGCTTTAATTCCCGGTGGGGCAAGAAAGAATTTGTAGCTTTTCACACGAGTATCCCAGATCATACAGCTGTGACTACTGAAAAGCGAACCCTCCTCCTACTACTGCTCTTGGTACCAATAACTCTAACTATTACTAACTACTCCTACTAACTCCTCCACAATACAATACAATACAATCCGATGCGATACGATAGGATAGGAGACAAGACGAGGCGATGGGATGCGATATAAACTTTGAAGATGACTCGGAGGCAATTGAGACAGAAAATTCGTGGAATATCTTAATATCGTTTCAGATAACTAAGGAGCCATAAAATAAAATTTAGAAAGCCACAGAGCAACTAAATAATCAGCAATCTTCCGAAAATCCTCTATTTCTGATGGAGAAATCTCTTCATAATGAACAGTTTAAGGACGTTGCTCCTTGGACTTCAAACAAAACATGTTGGTCTCAAAATAGAAAAGAAAAAAGCAATTACAATAATGCAATAGCAAAAGAGCTTGCGATCTATTGTATAATAAAATTATAAGTAAAAAAATCTTTTTAAATTCAAGCTTTTTTGTATGTTTACTAAAATGAAGTAAATAAAATACACTAAAACAAAAAATATTAGAAGTTAAGAATTTTACCGGGACAATGCTCAATGCTATTTGTAAGTGGAAGTAGTTCACATGAGTGGATCCTGATAAAAGGAATGGTGAAGTTTTCGCTGAAATGGATATCGATAATTATAGAATGTTCAATTGAATATCTAAAAAGTTTGTCGCGCATTAAAGGTGCATACTTCTTCTTCAGTTGGCTCTACAGTCCCAAATGGACCTTCGCCTCCTCGACAAGCCTCCTCCATTTTTCCCTGTCTTTTGACGCCAACTTCCAATTAATAATCCTGGCTTTCTTCAAATCTTCCTCCACACAATCCCACCATCTACTTCTTGGTCTTCCTCTTGTCCTCACTCCATCCAGTTGGCCATTTACCACCTTCTTTACAGTTCTGCTCTCATCCATCCTATTAACATGACCCAGCCATTTCAATCTACTTACTCTTATGTACGTGACAACGTCAGTATCTTGGTACAACTGCGCTATTTCGTTATTATACCGTACTCTCCACTGACCATTCTCCTTAACCCCTCCATAGATTCTCCTGAGAATTTTCCTTTCAAAGATTTTCAATCTTTCACATAC